>JAMRXY010000159.1:0-79004 GCA_024447195.1 Panagrolaimus sp. LJ2414 | reverse complement strand
CTGTAGTACATCTACCGTATCCTTGATTACATTCTGTTTATGTTTTAGGACAATGTCAACATACTCCATTCAGTGATAAAGAAGCTGCAATCAAAGAATTCAAATCCATCTTTAAAGCAAAAAGTGGAAATGAATGGGGACATGAATTTGAAGAAAAACCAAATAAATATCGCCTTGTTGAAGTTGATGAAGATAAACTTGATTTAAGTGAATTAAAAATTGAATTGAAAGCTGATGAATCTATTAAAGATGCAGAATATCAAATTATCAAAGATGTCTCAAATGTTGATTGGATGAGAAGAAAATGGAAGACTGTAAGTTTTAAATATTGAGTTACTTTATCCATTACAGTAATCATTAAATTTTTAGGTATGCAGTGCAGCAGCAAATGCAATTCCATTTGGACGTGTAAAACGTGAAAAGATTTTGAAAGCCAAAGCAATTTTGGATCAAATTCGTCCAATTATTACTAAAATGGATGCAAATCGATCAAATAATGCCAACCCAACAGGGGCCTTGGAAAATATTGTAAAAATGGCGAAACTTTCAAATGAATTTTATATGGAACTTGCTCTTGGCTCATTTGCATATTCATCTTTACCAGTAATTGATAATGTTCAAATTTTGCCAACTTATGATAAATTGATTGAACAAATGTTGGAATTTGAAATTGCTGGAAAGCTTATTACTGCTGCCGCAGGACAAAAAGAAATGGATCCAATTAAGTAAGATTTTTTCTGGAGTTTTGAGATTGTTACTGTAGCTTTATATTACTGTGTTAAGATTATTAGTGTATGTTTAGCAAAATTAATTAGATTATACTGTAGAATAATAAACAATATTTGACTATCTACAGTAATCATGCCAAAATTATTTTAGATATATCAAAGATTGTATTGAATGTGACATCAAAATGCTTGATTCTGAATCCCTTGAAGCCCAAAGAATCCTTCAATATATTCGAAATTCGGCTGAAAATGTTAAAGTTACTGGAATTTATTCAGTTCTCTCAAAAACTGGTGTTGAATTTTTTGATGAAAAAGGTCGCAAAGCTAAAAATCATAAGTAAGTCTTTAATCTTACAGTAATCTATCTTTTTATCCCAAATCCTTTTAGATATCTCTGGCATGGAACAAAACCTGAAAATCTATTATCCATTCTTAAAATGGGTCTTTTGGCAACTCCCCCACATGCAATTCAAACTGGAAATCTTTTTGGTGAAGGAATTTATTTTGCTGATACTTTTGTAAAATCTTATAATTACTGTACTGAATCATCCCAAGGAAAAAAATATGCACTTTTGTGCGAAGTTGCAGTTGGAAGTGTCTTCACCTCGAATGCTCTTTATGAGCTACAAACAACAACAAGTGCAGATGCAAAGAATAAAGACACCCTTAAAATTAATGGACGAAATATTCCAAATGAAAAGTTTGAAGTTACAGCTTCAACCGGTGTTCGAATGCCCTTAGGGGAAATGCAAAGAAATGAAAAGCTGGAATCAAATTGGTGGGGCGCAATGGATTACGCAGAATACATTGTCAAAGATCGCTCAAATGTTATTATTCGTTACCTCGTCTCTTTTGAATAAGTTTTAATAATTTGTTTTTTTTCTTTAATTTTGTATTTAATTAAATTGTTTTTGAATAGTATTATGTTATAAATAATAAAATTTTTTATTGACTTTGATAAAGATATATTAGTGAATTACGGTAATAAAAAAAACAAAAAAACATTCACTAATTTTTGAAATAATTAAATATGTGATATATTTTTGATTTAAATTACAAAAAGTAAAAACATTAAAATATTAGCTTTCTTCAATCAACCGGTTTAGAAACTTTAACAACAACTTTAATATCATCAGGATGAAGGCAGCGTTCATTTTCTGCTTCAACTTCCCCTGGAACAATTGGAAGACGAATTCCATTATTATCACAATAAGCAAGACAATTTAAACAAGATCCATGTCCACCAGCCATTGTAATATGTGGTAAATCAGCAGATGAATTAGATTTTGCCATTTTCTTATGATATGCAACATGTTGCATTTCAGCATGGCCATCATGTTCAAAATTATAATAAAAATCATTTACTAAAAACGACATTATAATTAGGGATATTCAACATTTTCTTTTTTTACAGTAACCTAAATGCGTTTTTGCGCCAAATTTTTGGTTTATTAGATGTAAGCTTTCATACTAACTTCAAATTTCTAAAAACCCCAATGTGTATCCCTTGAAGTTTAATTGTTATAGGAAAGTTTCATGTTCGTTAAACAAATAACATAATTTTTTGTATTAAAATTTATTTTTTTTGAAATGTACCGGGCCGTTTCGTACAAACAAATGTGCTATTTTTTTAAATTGTGCACATTTAAATGCTATTCACAAGTATGAAAAATTGAACAAAAATATAGTGTCAACAGTTTTGCAAAAGAACTTACCAATTTTACAAAACTTACAACAAATAGCCATTTCAACAATTGATCCTGCAGTATATTTTGCAAATGTCCATGCAAAAGTAGGGCCGAAGTAAGTGACGACAAGACGTGGTGACATGCGAAGTAACTTTTTAATCGGAATTTTTTTATCCCGAACAGCTTTATAGGCTACTTTAAAAGGTTCAAGTCCAGTTTCCTTAACAGTTTCCCATAAAAAATGGGGTATAACATCTATAAAAATTAATTTAACTAATGTTATGAAATCAAAAATGCTTTCAATTACATGGCTGTGATGCAGGATCTCGTTCAATCCATTCGATCTTTTTAATTCCATTTGCATCTAAGTTTGCCTTATATATTTTGATAATATCTTGAATAAGTTTGTTTTTCTTTTTGTCATTCAACCCCCGATAATAGTTAGCACTAATATAAAGTGTTGTTTCATCATTTGAAGAGATTGAAGTAACAAAGAGATTATTTTTTCCTTCATAAAAAATCGTTGCCAAATCTGCAATATTTTGACAAAGTTCACCCTTTTGAGTTCTTTGATATTTTCGATCATTTCCTGTATCATGAGCATCTTTCAATTCTTGGATAAATTCTTCTGAAGGGCATTGCTCTTGATATTTATTCCAATTTTCAACAGCTTTGGTAAGATTTGGATATTTAAAAAGTTTGTAAGGTATCCAATCAACATAAAAAGTGTACTTCCATGCTTCTTCTTTTTCACCAAGGTAGATATATAAACTACAAATAGACATTTGTTCTGACCAGGAAAGATCGGATTTTTCAGAAATATATGATTCCATCAACTGTTTACATTCATCCAATAAATCTTTTGGAATTTGTTGTTTCACTTGTAATTCTTTTGGATTCTTATGTCCAACAGAACACATATGCCGAACCTTTCTGATTTGTTCTTTGATATCTTCGATCTTCTTTTCATTAAAATCAGACTTAAGATCTTTCTCAAATTTTTCAATAAATTTTTCAACATTTTCAATCATTACGTAATATTTGATCTCAGTTACTTCAGCAAGTGGGTTATTTCTTATAAGTTTGTTAAGATAATTGACATCATTAAGTGGAAGACATTTTCCTCCAATTAATCCTTTTTCAATTGCAATTGAATGCCATCCATTTCGAATATGTTGTTGAAAATAAGGATCCTGTGAAATACAGGTGGCGAGACCTTCTCGAAAAGATTCATCATCTTTAAATATTGTTGCAAGATCAGGTACTTGTTTAATAAGTGCATTAAAAAGACAGCTATTTCTGGTCGGTGAAACAAAATCATTTTTAGAAGATGACCACATTCGCAATAATTCTTCACTTTCATTCTTTGGCATATTTTTTTAATCGCTTCTTAATTTCTTGTTCATTTTCAGCAGAAAACTTGCTCTTCTTTACGCTTTTAACCTGAACCTCTTCTATTTCATCACCAAAATGCTGTTCTCCAAGATTAAAAGTATATTCTTTAACATTTACATATTCTTTTCCAGATTCATGGGTGAATGTTTCTCCATCTTCATTTTTAATATGAACAATAACATGCTGCTTAAGCTCATGACTGATAAGATTTGCAACTGCAGCAGCACCAGTTTGATCAATCTTAACGGTTTCAAGAAGGATTTTTGCATAAACTTTTGGACTTCGAGTATTCTTTAAAACTTGCATTAATTGATCTTCATAACGTTGATGAGCTTCTTGCATTTTTTCACGATCGGTAAAATCTTTTGAAGCATTATGAATCTTTTCCAATTTTTTAAGCTTTGCTAAATCCATTTTTTCTTTCATAGAATAATAACAATGAGAAATCAGTTGTTCAACATTTTGTTGAATTTTAGAAGTCATTACAGCCAGAAGAGGTACAGTAACTCGACTTTCAAGAATTTGATGAACAATTCCATTGATTTCTGTATGCCAGCCTTTGATTACTGATTTAACAGCTTTTTCGATATCTTCATTTTTTGGAGGTTCAAAATTATTTTTTGAAAGTGGTGTAAATTGTTTGAATAAGGCGATATTTTTCTTTTTTGATTCCAATTGAATTTTAATCAATTTTTCAATTTCTTTCAAATATGATGCCATTATATTTTTCATTGAAAAAATGAGTTCACTCCATTGCCCAATTAAAAATATTGTTGGTAAATAATGAACCAAATTTTGCATCCATTTAGGTGAAATATTTCCACAATGATTCTGGCCACTTACAACACCATTAACAAAATTAATGAATAAATTTCGATATTTTAAAAATACAAAATTACAAATTTTAGCAAACATATCTTCTTCTTTTCCATAAAAGACCCGCTTTGCACATTCATTAATTAATTTTTCACCTTCATCAATTCCAAGATCACAAAAAACTTTGGTTAACAATTCTTTTGTGCTGGCAAGATTTTTGAAAATGCTTTTAAATTCTCCAATAATTTTTTGTTTTGCTGCATCAGTTGCAACATTGATAGCAGTTTGTAAAAAATTTTGTAGAGCATTAAATAAGGCAAGATCCATTAAACTTGTTCCAACTTGAAGGACCACTTGTTTTGTGACTTCTTTAACAGCTCGACCCATTGTTACATCAGCAATTAAAGCGGCACCTTTCAATTCCATATGATTCACGCCAGATGCCGATGTCCAATTTCCACCTTTAATGGCATAAGCAATTGGATTCATTTTTCCCCCACGTGCAAAGAATCCACCAACACCATATAAAATACTATTTGTCATAAGGCTCATTCTTTTATGTTCCCTGTAACTATCAGCATATCCAGAGTAAGCACCTTTGATGGCATAAATAAGGTCAGAAATACCTAAAACATATATTTTAATAAAAACATGTTTTTGTTAGTAATTATATTTATAAATGTATTACCTTCAGCTCTTAAAGCATTTGCAGCAAAAACTCCACTTCCACAACTGCCAATTAAGATAACTCCACCCAAAGCCAATTGAATAAATGCACCAGTTGTAACACATGCTAATTTTTGAATTGTTCTTTTACTCCATTTTTGTTCACCAAAAACTAACAAATGTGAAAGGCCATATTTTGTCATCAATGAAGTAGAACCCAATTCAAGAAGATTACATTCTGCTAATTTATCTACCACTGGAATTAATCGGGCTTCAGGAGTTTTAAATCTTTGAACAGCTTTAGCTTTTTGATAAAATTGATGCAAAATTTGTTGAATATTGTTTTTATCGATTGATAAATTCACACCTTTTTCAGCATGTTTTAAAGCATTTGAAATGTTACTGTATGCTTCATTGCTCCAAATACAGTTAAATCCCTTTTCCAAGAAATTTGCAGTTTTAGCATTTGCAAAAAGGGCAGCCAAATTGACATTTGATTGCTCAAAAATTCCAAGATCAATTAAATCAAATATTGGAGAAGATTCTTTGAAAGTTGGCAATTGAATTGCAAGCGCTTTCTTTTCTGATAAACTTTGTTGCAATTTTCGATATGATAAAACAAATGCAAATTTTTGATTAATGATTTGTTGAACTTTTGACGGCAAGGTTTCATAACTTTTGTTGATATCAATGGCAGCCAATTCAAAAATACCAGAACATTTTTTATGCAAAATTCCATTTTCAACCAAATTTTCTATCATTTTAGCAGCTTCATTTTTATCGAATCCAAAAAGCAAAAAATCTTTCGCCGAAATTAAGCTGAATTCATCAAAGCCAATCGATAAAGCTTCTTCATTGCTTTTTTCCAAAAGTTCTCCAGATTCTGTAAAAAGAATAGCTCCAAGTTCTTGCAAATGTTCAAGTAATTCGCCTTGAAATTCTTTTGAATACCCATTAATAAATTTTTCAAAATCAAGTTCTTTCCAAGAACCATTTGAAACAAAAGAATGTTCAAAAATTTTACAATTTGACATCTGTTCATTTGAATCTTTAAGCTGCAGTGATTGAAAAATGCCACCAAATTTAACAGAGATATATGAAAGTTTTGAAATATCAAAGAATAAATGTTTTTTGACGTTAACAATTAAATTTTTATCTTTCAAATTTGTCCAAAACTTTTCAACGGTTGGCGGATTGACAGAATTTGTTAATTCAGTTTTATCAATTTTTCCATCTTTGAAATTTTTTAATGCTTTCATCATTGTCGAAACTGAAATACCACGTTCTTGACAAAACTTTTCCAAAATTTCAAGATCATATTCATCTTTCAAAACAGCTACCGAAATTGGAAGATCCTTGAAGACATTTGGATCACCAAAATATTTATGCAAATTTCCAGAAGTTTCTTCAGTGATAAACTGATTTGTAAAATCTGTTGGATCAATTCTTCCACCAAGAAATTCATCAATACTTTTAATAAAAAGATTTGTTAATTGAATCATTTCAAATTGTTGTTGTGAAAATGCATTGGTTTTCAATAAACCATTTTCTTCATCATTTCTGTAATGTTCAATAATGGTTCGATCATTGTAATATCCAGATACACGTTTTTCAAATCCTTTCTTAGCTTTTTCCAATAATGTTTCAATTTCTTTGTAATTTTTTGATAAAGTTGGGGATGTTTTTGCTTTTACATAAGCCAAATAATAATAAGCTTCTGCAGAATATGTCGACTTTTTGTCATCAAAATGTTTGAGTAATTCTTCTGCAGTACTGTAATCACCAGATATTGCCTAAAATTAGAAACTTGATTATTTCAGATAACATCAAAATTCGCATATTTTCAGATCTTTTATGATTTATTGTCAGTTTTAGTGGCTATCTCAATTTTTGGGGCTTATAAATCTATGAGATCGATATGCCCTTTTGGGATCAACATTAAAATTTGCATATGTTATGTTTTTAAGATTATAAACGTCAGTTTTTAATGAAAATCTTGAATTTAGTGTTCTCCTGGTTTGTAATCTATTTGTGCCCTCAGGGGTTAATTTTCCCAAAATAATCAGAAATTTGACTGGCGCTTTTTTAAAGCTTAAGCTCGAACAACAAAAATTACCAACATACTTTTATAACAGCATATTTTATGACATTCATAGGTTGGATTAATGAAAATTCTTTACTGCCATTAACAGAATTTAAACCTTGGCAGAAACATTTTGCAGCTTGTACCCTTTGTTCTCCTGATAATTCTTTGTAAGCAAGTTGATCCAAAAATAGAGACCATTGATCGAGAAGATCTTTCAACATCAGTTTTTCTTCCATTTCTGTTAATGTTCGAGTTTCAAATGATCTTTTAATATTTTTAAATTTTTGAATGAAATGTTGAAAGCATTCTTCTTCAACAAAAATTTTTTCTTTATAACATTTTTCAGCATTCTCCAGCTTTCGAATTTCTTGGGCATTTCGTTTAAATTTGAGCTTTGAAATATTTAAATTTGCATTTGCACCAAAGTCTTCTTCATCAGCAAGAACAATTAATTGTGCAGTCCCGGGATCACAATTTCGTGCAGCTCGACCAAATGCTTGTTCTTCAATTCGAAGATTTTCAGGCAAAAATGCAACAATAACATGTAAACCACCAGCTTTACGGAGTTGTGTACTTAATTGAATATCTGTTCCTCGACCAGCTAAATTTGTTGCAAAAATTATTTTTTGAGTTCCAAGACGTGCCGTGCCATCTCCATAAATAAATTGTTCGTAATCACGACGATACACACAAGCATCAATAAATGACTTTTGTTCATCTTTGAGAAGTTTCTCTTTAGCGATGGCTTTAATTTTTGTATTTAATACAGTAGCTTGTTTGATTGATTCACAAATTACCAAAACTGATCTATTCAAATTTAATGTATGTTTAATTGATTCAAAAATTTCAGATACAAATGTAGATTCATTTGAAGCAACAATGCCAGGTTTTTCATAAAATTGTTTTGGAAATGAAGATGGCAAAGTTAAACATTGAATATCATAAAAATTTTCCAATTGTTGCCGTTCTGCTTTTGATCCCAAAGTTCCAGTAAAGCCAAATAACTTTTCAAATTTTTTCAAAAATGAAACATTTGAAATGAAGACAGCTTTCGTTGAAATTGGAACAAGTTTAACAGCATGTTTTAATTGCAAAAATTGATGCAAACAATTACTCCATTGTGTGGTAGGTAGATCAACACCTGTTCCTTGATCAATAATAATAATTTTATGTTGTGGAACAATGGAAACATTAGAATGAACTACATCAACTTCATAATGAACTCCTTCTTCCATAAAAATTGCTTCTTTTGCATTTGAAATAAATTCTCTCAAATGTAATTTAACATAATTTTGAAGATGTTTTGGAATATCTGTTTCTTCATCATTTTCATCAAAAAGATTACTGTATACAATATTGAAAATTGTTGCATCATCAAATCCATTCTTATCATCAATGTTAGCATTTACAGTATACCAAATTTTAACGAATGTTGCTTGAAGGGCTTCCAATTCTGGAATTTCATGTGATAAATAAAGCATATTTGATCCTTGATCAAGTAACATTGAATCAACTTCATCTACAATTACCGTATCAAATTTACGGCTTCCAACAATATTCATTGAATAAAATGTATCTAAGAGGTAATCCCGTTGAAAGCTTGTAAGATCACCATAGATAATTTCATTGCTTGAATATCTTTCTGCTCGGATATTTGATGAATCAATGCAAATATGTGAAGCTTTAATTCCAAAAGTTTGGTAAATATCAACACAGCCAACCGAATCCGAACATTCAATATCACGCTTTGCAAGAGTTGATGAACTTGAAATAATATTGACATGTTTACCTTTCAAAACATTGATAATGGCAACTGCGGTAATAATCAAAGATTTTCCTTCACCTGTTGCAAGTTGTTGTAAAAGTCCATTTTTACTTTTAATTGCACATAAAGCAGCAACTTTTTGATTCAATCTTAATCCAAATCCTCGCTGCATCCGGATTACTTTGGTCACAATTTCGAGTAAGAAAAAATCAAAATCAGTAGAATTCGAGCCAAGTTTTTCAAAATAACCTTTAATAATTTTCATACATTTAGAAGAAGTTAAATTTATTGTGTTACATAATTTTTGAACACATTCATGGACGGCATTTTTGAGGGGATCATGAGTCGCAAATAAATCCCTAACAGCTCCTGGCAACTTGGACGATTCATTACAGTTCCTTAAAAGTTTCATCCATTCTTCTGTTTTGTAGATTGAATTTTTTGCAAATATTTCATTAATAACATTTTTATCATTTTCTGTGATCAAGAAATTTTCAACAGGTTGACCATTAATACCTTGATAACATAAAGCAGCAGCAAAAATTCCAGTTAATGTTGAATTTGTAAAATCACAGCAAATTTGATTGTTGCAAAGACTTTCAACCAAATGCCCAAAATCTTTTTCATGCAAAGCAAATTTATAATTTTGTTGATGTCCCAAAAAACGATAAAGCTTTTCAACAACATCTTTTTCAAAATGATTTACAAGTTTGGAACACCAAAAAAGCACTAAATCTCGTTGGGCTTCATTCAAAAATGAAGTCTTTTTACTTTTAAGAATAGAAATAAATTGATAATCTTTAATAACAGCTGCCCATTCTGTAAGTTCAACATTTTCCAATTCCCGATAAATTCCATCACAATATTGCATTAAATCCAAAATTGTTAAAAACGAATAAATTGTTAACTTTTGTGATTGAAGTTTATGTGAAAATAGAATTTTAATATTTGCATCAACAATTTTTAACAAATTTTCTCGAACTTCATCTTTTTTTGGAAGTGGAGTTTTCAAAACTATTTCAGAATTATAAATCAAAAATTCGTTAATCCAATTTGATTGGGAGGTTGAAAATAAAACAGAAGCAAAAAAATCTTTGTGTTGAGTGCCATATTTTTGAGATGAAAGAAAAACTGTCTCAAATAAATACTTGAAAATATTGAGATCAATATGACAGCCATCAATTTCAAATACTGTAATTAAAGTATCAACAAAACTGAAACCAATTGATGGAAATTCAAGGCACAAAAGTTCAAGCTGGTTATATAAGACATCAGAATTTCCACCAAAAAAGGATAAAAGTTTAGCCAATTTTGTTTTCATAATTTGAGAACTTTTTGAACAATCTAAATTAAAATTGTAATATTTTAGAAAAAAATAGTTCTTTTTGAAACTTACACTGCTCTTTTATTTGACAATTTGAGCACAATCCCATAAAATTTAATGATTCAAAAATAAGTTCACATTCATAGTCATCTTCTAAGACTTTGAGATTTTTATTAAAGCTAATTGATTTCTGCATCCTTTCCTTTTCCAAAGCAATTAAATTTTTTTTAACAACCAAAACTTGAAATTCTCCAGTTTTTTCATTAATTTCAAAATGTTGCACATTGTCAATATGCCATGGCAAATGATCTTCAATCAGGGAACCATTGTTGTAAATTCGAATATTTGCTTTTGTTTTCCATGCAAGTAATAGACGTCCAGCAGCGCATTTTGTTCCATTTTTAAAAATACGCGTAAGCAAAGAATTACAAAATTTTTCATCATTTGCAATATTTAACCAACCCATTATTGTTGCACTTTCACCAAAAAGTTGTGGATTTTGATCAAGCTGTTTTTCATCTGCTTGGGCTTTAGCGCAAAGACATAACGCTTCTGCCAAAACCCGATTTGATACAACTTTATCATAAAGATAAGGAAAGAAAGATAAAAGTTGAAATGTTTCATTTTGAAAAAATTCTGGAAGTTTACTCCATTCTTTAAAAATCTTATCATTTGGATCAAGTTTTGCGATAATCTTGTTAATGGTTTCTCGTTCAGTAACAACGGTATTCTCAATAGCAGCAAGAACATCTTTGCTGATATTGATTCCTTTAAAAATATCTTCAAGGACTAATTTTGATTCATAGATTGGCATTTCACAAACTTCAATTTTCTCCAACTCAGTAAATAATTCAACATAATTTAAAAAAGTTGTAACAGGAAGGATTTCAATATTTTCGACAGCTTCTTGAATCAAATCAGAATTATTTCCCAAAGAAGCAACAACAAAATCATTTTGAACATTAAAACTTTTTTCCAAATATGGTGCAAAATTTCTTAAAATTGTTTGCAAATTTTCGGTAATTTCACTAACATCATTTTCATATTTTTCATCAATTGAATAATGATTATGATTTTGACGTAAAGTTGATAAAATTATTTTCTTTTTAAATTTTTCTTTAACTTGTTCATCAAAAGTTTGATCAAATTGCTCAAGTTTTTGTTGAAGAATTTCACAGCAATCAAAAGTCATAGGATTTAACCAAATTTTTTCATAATCACGTTTTTCAATGAAACTTTTCAGAACTTGAGGTGAAAGTGAAGGATTTGGATGGCAAAAATTAGAAATGTACGGTACTTCTTTCTTTGAATAACTTGGTTCGAGTAATCTGCTAACTTCAATTTCATTTTCTTGATTACTTTGAACTTCTTCTTGTTGTTCAATTTCTGTTCCTTTTTCTGCATGACAAATTTCTTCAAATTTTTGTTCAATAGCTTTAATATTGATGGCATCTGTTTGTCGAGAAATTGCATCACCTTTTCTTTCAATTTTGTACTCGCTTCCGACAGCCTTTTTACTTTCTTGTAAAATTTGATGTTGATTTTGTCGTGGAATAATTCGGGCATAACAATCACTTCGATTATTTTTGTACCGCTGTGGAACATATACAGTATCTGGGGCATATTTATCAGTGTACTGAATTTCAAATTTTTCATTGTGATGTTTGCCATATTCCAATGGAGTTCCCAGAGATTTGCATACGATGCCAATATCCCATCCATCCATGCCATCATCACCATTTTTCCCTGGCTTTCCACATTTGCCATCCATGCCATCAACTGCAGATACCTTAAAATGAGTCATTTTATTTTAATTAATTTTTTAAGATATATATTACTTTTGTAAGAGGAAACAATTCATTTTGGCATTTTACAATGCAAATGCCTTTCTTTCCACCTTCCCCACCATTCCCCTTTTTTCCTCCACGACCCCCTTTTGTGCCTTCCGTTCCATAAAAAAGCTCCAAACGATGTAACACAGGTTTCTGACTTTGCAAAAAACTAGCAAAAAACTGAATTAAATCAACAAAAACTGATTTAAATCTGCAAAATATTAAAATTTGCAAAAAATCAGCAAAAAATTGAATTAAATCAGCAAAAAGTTGAATTTTGCAAAAAATCAGCAAAAAGTTGAATTAAATCAGCAAAAAAGTAAGATTGATTTAAATCAGCAAAAAACTGAATTAAATCAGCAAAAAGTTGAGATTCTTTTGTTCAAGAATTAACGCATGAAAAAAGAGTGTCTCTTTCGTTGTCTGACACCCTTTTCAACCTTGTACTCACTCTTTCTTTTGTTGCGCACAAAAACCTTTCATTTCTTTTTTTTCGTTGGCCTTTCCTCCCTTTTCAGGTTCCTTCCTTCCCCGCCCCCTTTTGCGCGCTTTTATGCCAATGGAGTTAAATCCTGAGGCTAATAAATTTTGGATATCATTGATGATTAAAATCATCGATGTTTTTGTATTTATCGGAAAAAAATAAAACTTAAGTCAAAGAATATTTTTTAACTTTTTGCTGATTTAAATCAGTTTTTGCTGATTTAAATCAAATTTTTGCCTTCCTTTTTTGCAAAAAATCAACAAAAAAATGAATTAAATCAGCAAAAAAATGAATTAAATCAGCATATGCTGATTTAATTCATTTTTTTGCTGATTTTTTGCAAGTTCAAAGACCTGTGAAAGAATACAGGTAGGTGCTTTCCAAAAGATAATGGTCTTTTGTATTAGCGCTTTCGTTACAAAATCTTCCAGGTGTTCCGGCAAATGATAAATTAAACAATGAGTCTACAGATCTCATTAACAAATATTTAGAATCAAATTTTTTGCCAAAATCTTGACCAGAACCATCTTGTCCATTAGCACCATTTCCACCATCTTGTCCATCTGAACCATTGGCGCCATTTAAGATAACATTGAAATTTTGTTCATTAACAATTTTTGATGCATAAATAACTAAATTTCCAGATGATTTTCCAGCTTTTCCATCTTTTCCATCTTCACCATTATCTCCATACTTTTCACCAATTTTTGCAGCAAGATTAAAATCATTATCAGCTGAAGTTTCTCCTGACAAATCACATGTAAGAGGTTGAGAGAAAATTAATTCACGTGAAATAATTGAAAAATTCTTTCCCGGAAATGTAAGATTCTCATCAATGGTCAAAGATTGAACTGTACAAATCCGAATTTCATCAATCATGGACGCATCATACCGCTTATAAAATTCAGATGCAACTTCACTGAATGAAAGTTCATATGCAGAAATTTTAAAAGTTTTATTTTCAATTTTAAAAGTCCATGGTTTAAACATTTCCTAAAATTAATTGTTTGTTAAAATTAATAAGACAGCTGCCTATAAGGAAGGATAAAGACCAAAACAATCAAATCACAGTTTGTTAGCGAAAAATGATTTTGAAGTTAATGCTAATTATGAACTTACTTGAATCTGAAGAACCAAAACTTTTTCATTTTCAGATGGAACAGCAACAAAATTTTCAACCAATTTTGCAAGTAAAATATGTTCTGCATCTTCATTTTCAATTTCAGGAACTAATACCGCATCAATGTTATACAACTTTTTCCACAAAATTTTAAAAGCATCACAAAATGTTTGGGATCTTTTTGTATTTATTTGACAATACAATAAACATCGATAAATTCCAGGTAATCCTTCAAATTTCATTGAATTGACAAATGCTTTTTTGAATTCCGTTTTAAATTTTTGAATATTTGCAGAAAGTACAAATTTATCCAATTTTTGAAAGCAAATATTCAATGCTTCATAAAATTTTGCAGTTTTCAACAATTCCAAAATATCTTCTGTTGTTCCATTTTCATAAATAACAGAAATCCAATTGATAATGACATTTTGATCACCATTTGCAATAATATCATTAATAAAAATTTTGAATTTGTCAGGTAATGATTCCATAAAATATTGATCATATTTTGCTTCAATAAGTTTCAAATCTTTTTCATTAACTTTTTTACAAAAATTTGAAATGAAATAATTTTGAATGAAATCCAACATTTCATTATTATCAACAAAATTTTCAATAATTTGATAAACATCATTTTGAGATTGAATTTCAGGAATTTGTTCCATGCTCTAAATTCAAAAATACTACTGTATGCTTTGACTTTAAAGATTATAAAAAAATCTTACGAGAGGGTCATCGATGCAAAACTTGAAAGGTTCTTCAAAGGCTTCATTCTCGCTTAAAAAGGATTAGAAAAAAATAAAAGAGTCTAATTTTTAATTAATTAATTTAAAAAAATTGTTAGTGTCATAAAAGAATAATGGATACTGTAAGTGTTTTAATTAGTGAAACGAAAAAAAAGGATTAAAACCGCTCAAAAGAATTGGTTTCATGGAATCATACTGTAGATTCAAAAAATACAACATCAATAAATTAGGTGTAGGTTTTAAGTAAAAATGGTATTTGAAGAATTACTTATCTGATTTAGGTAATAATAGAAATTCAAAAACTAATTTAAATAAGATTAGAAAGCAAACATTTAAACTGTTTTTCAAAATAAAAGCAACTAAAGGTAATTGAAAGTCAAAAGGTTTCATTAAAAACAATGAGATCATTCAGATGAAACGTCATTGGCAAATTAACCTTATCTCTAAAAAGACACATTTTGTCACACAAAAAAGGCGGTTCAGTCATTCCCACACCCCCATGACGTTATCTCTAGACGATCCCTATCAAAGCAAATCAAAAATAATCTATTAAAATTCAACAAATGTTTAACTTTTCAGTAAAAAATATTAGAAAAATTTAGGAATCCAAAACGGAAAAAAAGTGTGAAAGGAGGATGTTACTTTGACGCATAGAACTCTCGCCACGCAAGGAAAAATGCTCAACTAAATCCTGACTCAATCAGGGAAAGGCAGAGCAGTTTTCCTTGCGTGGCGGGAGTTCTATGCGTCAAAGTAACATCCTCTTTGAAAATAAAAGACATATGATTGATTTGACAAAAAGATCAAACCGACCTTCTCTTTTTAGCTTGCAATCCTCTATCACGATTTACATTCAATGAATCAGCACCAAGAAGCTTTTGAGATGGTTTAAAGTCGACACTTTCCGATTGAGATGAATAATCTTCTTCTTGTTGGCGAGGGATTGGCAATTGTTCCTCCTAGGAAAAATAAAGTTTAAAAAAAGTATGAAAAAAAATTTGAATAAACCTTCTGCTTTGATGCTGGTTCAGAAACAGCTTTTACAGTTTCATTAGCCTTTTTGTCAACAACATTCTAAAAAAATATAAAATGAATTTTAACCGTTTTTGGGCAAATTTATTCTCTGGGGTTAGTTAATTAAGGGTCAGCTTACTATTTCTGGATTTTTCGAAGACTTTTCTTCCGCTTTTTGATCATTACCGCTTTCAACTGAATCTTCATATTTCGCAATATGAAGTGAAAAAGTGCTGCTGCTGTTGGTTGAATTTAATGGAGTTGTAAAATTTTTGTTTTCATTTTGATGATTATAATCATCAGTTCCAGTTTTATGTGCCAATTTTGGTGATTTATCACTTTTTGAAACATGAAGACTTTTTGAGCGTTGCTTTTGATGACAATTTTCGTTGTAAGTACTATTATCCTTTTTTGAAAATGTTGAAGAGGTATTCTTTTTAGATTGTACAGCTTCTGATTTTTTGCAACAATCTTTTTCAACATTCAAATTGATATTATCATGACGATTATCCGTTCTTGAATGATGTTGATGAGAAACTCGAGAATCTTGCTCGTGTCTCTGTTGCTGACTCATCTGAAATTTGTTAAGGCAAACTTAAAAAGATTTTTCAATGGTACCAGAAAAATATAATTAACAAAAACAATATTTTAGACGAAAAAATTAAATTACTAAAATATTTTGTTTTTAAAACTACAATAATTTTGGTTTTTAGAATATCTTTTTTCTATAAACAATGATTTTTAAAAGCATAAAAAACATTTATATTTTGTAAATTATTTTTTAAATTTTAAAGCTCAATTTTTGAGAAATTCGAGCAATTTGAAATGATTTTGACACAGAAAAAAAAGTTTCTATCTAAAAAAATGAGAGTGAGATAAATTTTGAAGTTTCAAAAGTGGCAAATTTTGCAAAAAATCCTATTCAACGTTGTTGCAACCAAATAAGAAATCGCGAAATCTCCGCCTTAAAAATATTATACTGTACTTTTTGCGCCAGTGCCAGAAACTCGCCCAAAAATTTTAATGTCAAAAGTTGTTTATAAAAATTTTGAATTAAAGGTTATGCAAAAAGCATCGCCAAATTTTTCTTCTCTTCATCGAAAAAAAAATTTTTTGTTAAAAAAAAAATTTTATTTTTCCCTTTTTTGCGCAAAAAAGTACAATTGTGAAAAAAGCGCTGCTGCCAGTTTTTTTTGGTGTTGTTGCCGAAAAAGGATGTTCCCAATGAATCATTGGCAATGATGAATGAAATTTTGCAAAAAAGTTTTTTAAATAAAAATTTATATTTTTGCAAACGAAAAAATGACATTTGAAAAAATTAATTTTGTTGTTTACATTTGAAATTGGCAAGTGTAAACAAGTTTCGCAATATTAGTCGCGCAAAATTTCAAACAAAAATCGTCCACAAAATATAATAATTATTAACTAAACATCTTTTACACATGTTTGAAATGCTTATAGATAAAATCAATAAATTTAATTCCAGAGAGGGGTGTTCATTTCCCTCTCCCTGGAAATTTCCGAGAAATGTTACAGTAATATTCTTTGGTTTTACATTAAACATGAAAAAATCGGATAAATATGAATTCAAAACACTGTAAATAGTCAAAAATGATTAATTTTATTATTTAACGACCGTTTTTACCAAAAATAGATTGCTAGACTATTTTTGATAAAAAGTTACTGTAGCTTGAAATACTGTAACTCCGGGAAAAGGCGGGAAATTTTCCAGACATTTTCCGGGAAATTTCCCGCCTTTTTTCGATTTTTTTACAACTGTTAGTCATTAAACAATATTTCATTTATTATCTTTGTTTCGCAAATTTTTGTTAAACATCAATAAGCTTTCTTGCATTTTTAAACGTTTATTAAAAGTTCTTTATTTCATTTCTTTGATTCTTAAGACTTCCAAAACTTTCTTTTTTTTAATTGGATATTCCAGTGAAGTTTTCCCATGAAAGGGACACCTTTTTAAATCATGTATTATTATTATTCCGGTGCTCAAAAAAGCATGAATCATTTTTTGAAAATTTTTTTAAATATTCAAAAGCGTTGACCTACGGAAAAAAATGAAATGTGTTTCTCACAAAAGAACATTCGCCTCGTTTCACTGCCTGTTTTTGCAAAGGTGGAGAAAATATTTATTCATTCCCAAATATCGAAAACCTATTGGTAGTTTCTTCGGCAGATGCATTCTCTGTTAGAACAGAAAATTGTGACACCTGAAAAGGATGAACAAAAAAGGCACTCCTTTAAAAACGAAAAAGAATGTTATGCTTTGTTTCAAAAATGGAGGTAAGAAAAAGATTCGCAATATAGTTTTTTGAAACTGTGTTAGGTGGAAAACAAACATACTAAATTATTACAGGTTAAAGTTTTTTTTCAACTTTAAGGTATGTACTTTTTTGGCACTTTAAAGTTGTGCGCCTTAATCCCTTATTTGTGTTTAAAAATGAAAAAATGTTTTCTTTTAATTCTCAAATTTTGTCTTTAAATATTTTTCCGGATTGCTTTTTGAGTTTTTTAAACTCAAAAAAATTTATTTGGTCACATCAAAAAATACATGTTTTAATGATAATAAAAAATAGTAAAATCAATTAATTTAAAAAATGCGCAAATTATGATTTAACAATGCTTTTGCATAAATAATCAATTAAAGCCTCAGCCGGTAAAAGATCATTGTCACGAACAATTGTGGCCATTGTTACCGGTCGAAGATATTCAAATTTGATGAAAGGTAAAATTTCTTTCAAAAAATGTTTAATATTGTTTGGAGTTGGTTGAATTCCATGAATATCACATTGTCGTTTTGCCCAATCAAAAACCTATTAAATTATTTGTGTAAAAAATTAGAATACTGTAGCTTATTAACTTTTTTAAACAAAGCATCTTCAAGCATATTTGAACGTTCACATTCTTTGACAATTTTTGTTACTAAACCATACGAAATTGGAATCCATTCTCCATTTTTTGGATACACAAAATTAACGTCAAGAAGGATATCAGAAAGTTTTGATAAACATTTTGACAGTAATGTGTGGGTGTCAGAATATTTTAGGCCAAGTTCAGCAAAAGCCATAATGGTTGTTTCATCGATTTGATTCTCGATAAAATTGATACACTTTTCAACCAATGATGGAACAATCCATTCATGTCCTATAAGGTTTAGAGGTTTTTACACTTTTGCAAATGGCAATATCAGGCAGTTGGCATTTTTATTTAGACGTTGAGTTAAAGGTTATTTCCTGCTTTTTCGCAAGAAAGTTTGAGAGAAACTGAAAGTTATTGAAAATCAGGGACTTCCGCTTTTTCTAATATTAGGAAAAAACGAAAGTTCCTGAATTTCAATTTCTTACAATCTCGCGAACTTTATTGTGAAATCAAAAAAGCATTACATGATCAAGGCTGTCCGGAATTCCGGATCGGATTCCGGATTCCGTGATTCCGGCTGATTTTTGGCATTCCGGAATTCCGGATTCCGGATCATAATTTTTTTTCCAGACAGCCTTGTACATGATAGTGTAGTGAGTTACTACAATAGATCGCCTTTAATCAAGTAATGCCTTCGGCTTCAACATTTCTATATGAATCATTACTAAGCAAAAAACCACATACCAAAATATAACAAAGTTTCAACATTTAATACTGTCAAATCACAATCATCCGTATACAAAAAGCTGAGAAAACTTTTGAAATCATGGGGCTTTACATTTTTTATCATAATTCTTCCAGAAGTTTCTCGTGATACTTTTGAAAGCTTTTCTTTCATTTTTAGTGACCGCAATTTAAGGATAAATTTATGAGCATAAATTTCCTAAAACCCACTATGACAAGTTAAAGCGAAAATTGTAAATACTTACTTCACCTTCAACAATAAATGTAAAATCATAATCATCTCCAGAATCAAGAGATTCTTGAAGTTGTTGAAGTAAAGGCGAAGATTTCATTATTTCTAAATTTTAATATTTTAAACAACAAAAATTTTATTTTAAAAAGTTGGTGATCAAGAGCAATAAATTGAAAGAAATATTGACTTTTTAAAGAACACGTGTTCTGTTAACACTCCTTAACTGATAAAAAACGTCAAAGGCTTTTTAAAAAAAAAAGAGCACAAGCTGATGAGTCGTTCAACGGGGTAAGGCCAATAAAAATTGCAAAAAACTCATAAACAAGCAATAGAAAAATTTTTAAGTTTAACTTTGATTAATCAACAAACTTTTGTTTTGGCATTAATCATTGACAGTTGTCATTCTTAAAATATAAAAACTTAAAGATGTTCAATTGTTGCATATGTGTCTCTGATATATCATATATGTACCATTTACACACAAAACATTTTATAAACGGAAATATAGAACTGTATTTTTCGATTCCTGCTTTTTTTCTTGAAACAACTGTTTCCAAAGAAACCCTAATAAACATTAATTATGTGTTAAAGTTTCGTCTTCATCACAAATTTACTTATTTTTCGTCTTGAAAATTAAAAAAAGATCAAATACTCTTCCCTTGTGGTCGCCATTATAAATTTAGTTTTTCTTTATCTTCTCATTTTGTATAGATGCAATTTCTTTTTTTGTTATATTATTTATCGTCTTTGCCAACTTGATCCATGTTGCAAATCCTTTGATTTTTGTCAGAAGGGGTTGAACACTTTAAAAGTCAAGTAAATTCTTTCATCTTCTATACTATACTTCACGCACAAAATCTGCATGAAGCATTTTTTAACGATTTCTGAAAAATTATCCAAAATATTCAAAGAAAATGTCTTCGATAAAAATGAAATGCTTTTTTTTATCAAAAAAAGCATTTCCCCCCGTTTCAATGCCTATTTTTGCATAGGTGGAGTAAATATTTGTTTGCTTCTAAATATACATTTAAATGTCAACATATTGTGCTTGTATTTTTATCAGTTTTTTCCACAGCCTCTGAAAAAATTCAAAATATTGACAATGAAGGACAAAAAAATGTAGTTCTCATCTTATACCAAAAAGAATGTCATGCTTATTTTTTCAAAAGTGTGGTAAACAAATGACACACAAGTATTGTAAGGCAATCCGATCCGAAACTCAAAATATCGGATCACGGATCAATCCGACATATTACGGATCGGATTGACGGATTGGAAACGGATTGGAAAATTACACGGATCGGATCAACGGATCAATCCGTCGGATCGGATCACGGATTGGTCCGTCGGATCAATAGAAAAAAAAGGTAAAATTTGACCAAAAACATTTTTACCGAAATTATATAATAGTTATCAATGAGAAATATTAATAAAATGAATCAATCTTCTCATTTTTTCAAAAAGAGAAAATGAAAGAAGAAATAAAAAATTTTCAACATTACATAAAGTTTTAAGCAAATTTGCATAAACGGATCTTGAATTTTTACGGATCGGATTGTCGGATTGAAACGGATTGGGAAATCTTACGGATCGGATCACGAATCGGATTTACGGATCGGATTAACGGATCAATCCGTCGGATCGGATCGGATTGCCTTACAATACACACAAGTGGATCCGTCAGAATGATAATCTAGCTTTTCAGAGAAATACAGTTTTTTTTAAAAAAAAGTCAAAAACAGCCATGAAAAAGGTGTTCTTTTATACAGATTTTGAGCAAGATGCTGCATATATTACATTATATTATAAGGTACTTTTTCGTCACTTTGAAGTTGCCTTGGTCAGTAAATGTATGAAAAATATTACTTTGCCGAATGTCATGGAGCCTGAGCAATAAAAAAATAAACAACTTACGGATGGATTTTTTGGGCCTCAGTTTATATTTTTAGTAGAAATTTGTTAAAAAACGAATCAATTTTACAAGAAGATGCTTCAAGGTTTATCTTTGCACTTAATTAAGTGACCAAAATGTTATCGATTTTGTTTGTGAAAACAGTTAGAAAAATTATTTTTCATCCATTTTTATTCAATCGTCTATTGGATCTGGTTGTCTTGAATTTCGATAAAATAAAAAAATAAGAGGTTCTCTGCCAAAAGAAAGATGGCTGAAAATAATTCTTCTTCCAAAATTACTGTAAGTTCACCAAATTTTTTACAATATCTAAATATCCTGTTAAATATATTATATTTTTAGTTTGATGAATATCCATTTGCAATTGAATGGACAATCTCTGAAGATCGTCTCAAAAATTTACAGAATTCTTCGACTTTTGAATGTTTAGAAAGTGAAAAATTTACTGTTGCAAATGTTCCTGAAATTCAGTATTTCCTTGATATTTTCCCACATGGAAATAAAGAAGAACGTGAAGGAGAAACTTGGATATTCTTGAATTTGGATTTTGAAACTGAAAAGAAGTATGGAGCTGAATTCACAATTTCCATTCCATCTGCACAATGGATTGTTGGTCTTGATCCAATCTTTAGTAAAGAACATTCTGGCTTTGGTGAATCATGTTGTGACGAAAAAGAATTATTTGATGCAAAAAAACATTTTCTCGTTGATGGAAAATTTACTGTTAAAGTTGAAGGTGTAATTAAAGTTGAACAAGATGAAGCAAAATGGAAATTTTCAAAGAATTTTGGAGATTTATGGAAGATCGGATTTGAAGATTTTACAGTAATTGTTGGTGGAAAACAAATAAGAGTAAGTTTGTTAATCCACTTTTTTTGTTTAATAAAATTTAAATAATTTAGGTTCACAAATGTGTCCTCGGAACTGAATCTGAAGTTTTTGCTGCCATGTTCAAACAAGGAATTGATGAAATTGAAATTCCAGATTTCGAATTTGAAATTGTTGAAAAAGCTATTCAACTTTGCTATCATCGAAACCTCGTCAGAGATTTGATTTCCTTTGATGTAGCCGTTGCCTTATTCAAATTTGCTGAAAAATATGCCTTCCCGATGCTTAAGGTAATTTTCATATCCTGCAGTAACAATTTTAAGAGACTTGTTGTTTTAGGAAAATTTTGAAACAATTTTGGCAGATTATATAACAACTTCAAATATCTGTCAACTTTTCAATTGTGCCATTGATGGAAAATCTCAAAAACTCAAAGAAAAATGTTCAAATTTTTTAATGATTTGTTTGGCAAAGAAAAAACGTGTGCCAAACATGGAACTTTTGGATAAAGAATTTATGATCTCTGCTTTGAACAATCTTTCAATCATTGAAACTCAAACTCTTTGAATTTTTTTACAGTTTTGTGTTGTTTTTTATTTTTTTTTTTGCTTTTTCATTATTTTATGTTTTTACGAATGTTTTTTTATTGTGATATTGCAACAAATAAATTTTTCTTCAAATTTTTTGTTTCACAAAACACTTTTGCGTACTTATGTTTTCTTAATTTGGAAAGTTTGTTCCGATGTTTGCAGTAGTTGATGGATAAATTTAAATTTTTCCAACTGATTTTTTAAATATTATTTTGATATACTAAAACGTTTTTTGACAGTATTATTTAATAAATAAGACAAATTTTTGTTTAAAAATTAAATTACTGTAGTTTAATCTTAAAAGTATTTCTCAACGTACAAAAGATTCAAGATTCGAAGAAAATGACATGCCAATAAGAGCCGGTGTTAAATGTAGCTTATGTCATTAAATTTTTGCTGTATTAATGCCAAAGTGGCATTGCAAATGATATCTTTTGTTTTACGTTATTTGATTTCCAAGAATGATTTAGTAGCTTTTCTTTTTTGTCTTAATTGCTTCACGCACAAATTCCGCATGAAGAATTTTTTAAACAATTTTTTAAAACTTTCTTAAATATTCAAAAAAGCGTTGACCTACGAAAAAAATGAAATGTGTATCTATCAAAAAAATGTTTCTCCTGTTTCAACTCATTTTTTTGCATAGGCGGAGAAAATATTTGTTCACTCGCTTAAATGTGAATAAATCGAACTTTTGGTTGGTTTTATCTAGGGTTGTTCATTTCCCGGGAAATGGCGGGAAATTTCCCGGAGCTACAGTATTCCAAGCTACAGTAATATTTTACTAAAATTAACCTTATAACCTATAAAAGGACTGTAAAATACTCAAATTAATCGTTTTTGACTATTTACAGTGTTTTTATTGCATATTTATCCCGTTTTTAAATGTTTAATGTAAAAACATAAAATATTACTGTAGATTTCCCGGGAAATCAGAACCATTTCCCGCAAAAAATCGGGAAATCTCCCGGGAAATTTCCCGGGAGAGGGAAATGAACAACCCTAGTTTTATCAGTTTCTTCGACAGCCTATGTAAAAACACAAGTTAGTGAGGAAGACAGACAAACTCATTTTACATCAAAATGAGTTTTATATCTCTTTTTTTCAATTAAGAGGTCATAAATAGACTCTATTTCATCCACAGTTGTTCCTTTTATCCTTCGAAATTTAACATTTGTTCCGGCCATTAATTATCCGTAAATCCTTTTTTTTAATACCGATTGTTGACTAAACTTTTTTGCTTTGTTGTCTCTGAATAAAAATGTTTCAATAATGTTTTATAATAAATAAATATTTAAAAAAGTTTAAATTAAATTTGAATACAAAATTTTTTAAAGATTAGTGGGTTTTAAAAAATAATTAAATTTTCGAGTATTTTTTTCAAAGAAAAATACAATTGTTTCAGCTACCGTAAGCAATGTTGCGCCAACATAAAGACCAATGGTACCTCCAATTTCGGCTAAAAATTTACATATTTAATGCATAAAGATTTTATTAAAATGCATTACCAAGAAGTAAAAAGAGATTGTAAGAGCGTTCTTGAACGATTAATTCTTGTTTGAAATGGGCAAAATAAATTTTAAGGAAAAGTAAATTAACTCTAAACTTTAAGGGTTACTGTATTTATACACATTATTTGTACACCTACCGATCATACTGTGGTCCAGGAGAATATGATTGGGCTACCGTAACCTCTCGCTGCAATCTTGACATCCATTCAGCTCGAAGTAATGCGGATTTCTGAAATCCAAGTTTTTATGCAAATTAAATTATGGATATTCTTGATCCAGCACTAATTGTGCCAATGATCTTATGTAAATAACAAACCCGAAGTGTTTGAATTTGTGGAATCATTTTATTTAAGCATGTTAAAGTTTTATGAAGTTGTCCAATTGAAGCTGAAGGGGCGGTTGAAACTCCAATATCAGCGAGAAATGCAACTCGAGAATTTAAAACTTTATTCAATCTATCCGTCAATAAATCAATCTGAAATTTTATGCATTAGTTTCAATTTCATCATTCTTATAAAAAAAAAACCCTTACATTTTCAATGATATCAGTTTGAATGGCTTTTCTAAATTTCAAAATTTCATGCAACGATTGATAATCTTTCCCACCTTCTCTAAAATTTTAAAATACTGTATTTTTGTTGTCCCACTTTGAAAAAAATACCGATAAAGATTTTCAAATTGCCTCAAATCAATATTATAATTTGAATATTCAAAAACTTTTGGAACACTTTCAAATTGAGTTCTTCGAAGAAGGGCTGTAAGTCGGCGAGTAAATTTTTCATAATCTGCAGCAAGATTTGGAGTAAGCAATTTTGACACAGTTCGAGCATCCAAAAGTGTACGGTAATGATTTTCAAATAACTAAAACAATGGTATTTGAAGGGGGATTAATAGGGATATGATATATCCGAGGATATATGAAATCCACTTGATAGATCTGATGTTTCGTGTATTTAATCCAGTTAAGAGGGATTCAAGGGGATTTGATAAATCCGATAAAAATAAGAACCAAAAAAGATAATTTGGATTAATATGGATTTCATATATCCGATGTAAATGATAACAAATACATTAGGGTTAACATGTATTATAGTGGATTTCATATATCTTTATTATTAAAACTTACATGGAAGCATTTTCCTCGATAATAATGATAATGATCCGGTTTTTGTCGCATTTCATGCAGACAATCCAACATTGATCGAACCATTCGAACAATTTTTTTCACAACAAAAGTTCGCTCTTCACGATTCAAAAATTTTAGGCCAAATATAATTTTTGAATTTTGCATCGAAGTTTCAATGAGTTGTAAATCAAAAATGGCATTTTCAATCTAAAGAGATATGTCGGATATATCAAATCCAAAAACTCCTATTTGTCACAAACTTGTTTAACATATGCATCAACTGTGCCCTCTTCAGCAGTATCTCGAACATGCCGTTTTTGAAGTCGAAAATCTGTATCTAATTCCATTTTGAGAAGTTTAAACAACGATCCCAAATGATACGGAAAAACAAGTTCAAGATAACTAAAAAATATGCCATGGCATTTGAATATTTTTATGAAAGAAAAAACCTTGCAACATTTTTCCAAAGTCTTTCTTCCGTATGGATTCGATTTATGGCCCGAACAAGGGATGCCTGTTCGCCATCCATCGTGCATGGCACATGTGTTTCATTTGTGGCATTTGTAATTTCAAAAAGTTCAATTGCTTCCGATAAAAATTGTTGTGCTTCAGTTGCAAGTTTTTGAATATTTTGAACTAACGGAATTCGATGCTTTGGAAGAATATCAAATGCTAACTAAAACTAATTGAATTCAAAGAGTAACAAAATGATAAAAATTAAACTTACCTGAAAATTGCTTAGTCGTTTTTCCTTTTCTTCTTCCCAATCTCCTGGAAGGAATCGAGAGACTTCATTCACATCCAATTCATTCCCAAAAACAATGGTTGTAAAAGTGACTTCATGGCAATCTTGGAAACAGGCTTGTGTAAGTTCAAGGGCTCGACCTTTTAATGGTTCATTCTAAATTATGGGTTTTTAATGGTATGGGATTATTCAGAATATCAAAATCTAAGAAAAAAATTAACATAACTAAAGCTTAAAAACGCTAATTTTTTGTCACTTTTTGTCTTCCCTAAGGGATTATCTCGATGTGATGTTCAAATCTTTCAAATCTTTTACCAGAAATTTTCCTTTGATCTTTGCCGCTTTTAAGACAAGCATCAGATTTTGCTAGACCCTCATCCATAAAATCCCTGTTGTCAGATTAAGATAATCCTTTAGGGAAAACAAAAATCATACCTTCCAACGTTGAACACATTCAAGCTCTTTTCTTAAATTACAAATTGGTAAACTCCATTTTTTGAAGGATCTTCGAATTGTTCGATTTGCAAGCTCTGAATTATTTGCTTTTGGAACTTCGGTTGGATCTCGATTTAACAGGGCATCCCGATTCAAAGGTGAATTAACAGGTCGACAACCACATCTTTTTTGAATATCTTCAGATTTGACTGTCCAATGACAAGCAGCTCGAGAATATTCTCTTTCATCAAAAACCCCGCCGCAATTACTTCTTCCACATCCACTGCTATGTCTTGTCAGTCTTCGGATATCATTGATTGGAAGCTAAAAAAATTATTTTTGAAAGTGGATATATCAAATCCGAAAAGACAAATTATCAAAAGGCTTACATCAACAACTTTT
Organism: Panagrolaimus sp. LJ2414; assembly: GCA_024447195.1. NCBI lineage: Eukaryota > Metazoa > Nematoda > Chromadorea > Rhabditida > Panagrolaimidae > Panagrolaimus > Panagrolaimus sp. LJ2414. The sequence continues at coordinate 51,947 of JAMRXY010000159.1, read as the reverse complement.
CCAGATTCAAGATGCATTCCTTCAGTGTAGTGGGCGGTTGCCGGAACACTACTATCATACATTGAAATGATAATTCCAGGTTCGGATATCCATCCTGGAATTGCTTCATATGTTTCAAGATTGAGCAAAAGGGATAAAGTTGTTTCAGGACCCGGTCGGGGGACCGATGAATTCATGGATACTGTAAAGCAAAGGCCATTTGGGGTCACCACGGGTTTAATTGAATCAATGCATTGCCGATTCTTACCATATTGACAGCTAAAAATATTGATAAAGATTTGACTGGATTTGATGTATCTGATATGGATTTTGTCCAATGTTAGTGTCATCAAGGATATGGATATTTGGCGATGTCCACTTTCAATAACGGCAAAGATCAAAGGTAAAGGATAAAAAAAATGTACGAGATGTTTAAAATTATGCAAATATTAATTCTGCAAACTTTAATTTAGTTTACCTTAAAAATAAATCTTCTATCGATTGTCCGGCATTTTTAAAGATATTCAACAAATTAAGTTTATCAAAATCTTTGATATTTTGTAACGTTGTGTCATTCAAATTTAGGGTTTGGTCATCATTGTATATTTGAGACATTACTTTCAATAAATCCGGATTTATTTCTGCAACTTTTGATGCTCTAAAAATGGGGACTTTTTGCAAAATAACAAAAACAAAGGATACTTTAATTGCATTTTTGGACAAATAACAATATCTGGAAATTCAATCGTTGTTGGAGAATCATATGTTCGAACGGTGACAAGTGGATTTCGAATAAAATAATACCCAATTCGTTCAAAAACCTGATAAATTGTAAGGCCAAGAAAGAAGACAAGTAATAAAGCCCAGAGGGTTCTAAAAAAATGATGTTGCAGAAGTTAAAGGGTTCATTGTTTTTATTTATTAAACCTGATCCCCGAATTTGGTCTTGCAACGAAAAAATATGCAAAAAAACTTAGAAAAAAATTTTCGTTCAAAGACATGACTCAAGGATCAGGTTTAACGAACAAAATCAGCGTATCAAAGAATCTTTTAATTTTACAAACTCAAGGGCATTGGCCTTAGAGAACACAACCTTCAATTTCTTCATTACAGTAACAAAAAGGACATACCGAAACCAATTTTTATACCTTGAATGAAGGTATCGAAATCCAAGCATTGAAGTATCTTCGGCAAATCTGTTCAACGTTGGTTTTACATCAGCTGCCAATTCTGATGCCGTCATTGTTGAACATTGATCGTCATTGAAGGTTCGACGACGCCGTGGCATTTTTATTACTTTTTTAATAAAAATTAAATTTTCCAAGAAAAAAAGTAAAAGTTTTTATTTAAAACAAAAAAAACTAAATCTCTACTTTTTTGATATCAAAAAAGAAGGCAGATAAATTCTATGTTTGTGTATTATTTACTCTTTCATCAGCAAAAAAGACGTCTCCTTTTTTTAAAACAAAGAAAAAAAGAAGTTTTTTGAAGTCAAAAAAAGAGACGATATCATTTTCAGGCATGGCATTTCCGTTCCTCCTCTTCTCCTCCTTCTTCTTTTTTTAAATAAAAAAAGGTCTTGATTTCTAAAAGAAGAAGAAGACAAAAAATATATTATCAAATTTCAAGTATTTAAATTTTTTTAAACTCTTAATTCATATATATTTTAAAATGTCCAATAGATGACAGCTTCTGAAATAGGGTAGTGATGACTTTAGAAGACAAGGTTACAGCTAAATTAAAATTGGATATGTAAAAAATACCCAAATTTTGAAAGCTTTCTTTTTTTATTTTTTTCTGTCATTTTTTTGTAACATTTTTTAGAGGGTAACGCAAAAAATCAAAGGTCAAAAAATAGAGAAAAGGCAAAGTTTAGAAAGTTCAAGCAAGCACAAAAAAATTTGCAATTTTATTTGATATTTTTTTAGATTACTGTATAAATATAATTACTAAAATTAATTTATTAATGTCATTAACAAAATATTTTTAGTTATCATAGATTACTGTAATCTACAGTAGTTCTGTAAAAATTACTGTAACTAAACATACAAACAAGTTAGAAATTTATTTTTAGCTGTCATGAGAGATTCTTTCTTTTAAGCATTTGCGTCTTTTCATTGTTTTTTGTGAATTTCATTTTTGCACTTTATCAATTAAATTTTTCGCATTTGATATTCCGATGCATTCAAATATAAATCTTCTATTTTCATTTCATGCACGTATTTTATTATTATTAATCATTTCCAATAATAGCCATCTCTATCCCTTTGCCGTATGACTTTATGACATTCCAAAATATTAAAGTTTTATCGTGTGAAACTTATTCTCTTTCATTTTTTAAGTTTTGAACAATTATAAATTTGGTTTTTTTGCAACAAAAATATTTTTTTGGCTATTTTTCTATTTTTTGTTTTGGTGGTTTTTGAATCAAACAACAAACTTCTCTGCCTTTTCAGAAGGAATTGGTGCCTGCTGAGAAGAAAAAAAAACTTTATTGAAAACCAACAACAAAAAAGAGCATTCAAGTGGAAGCAGAAAAGTTTCATGGATTTCTTCTCTTTCCTCTTTTCATCATCATCATCTTTGAAAGAAGTCAAAGAAGAAGGTGTGAATTTGTTGACCCGCCTTTTTTGCCTAACTTACTTACTTACAGGAAATGGCACCCCTCCCTCTTTTTTAAAGGTTGACAAATTTGGCATTTTTAAAAAATAAATCTTGGCATTTGCTTTTTTTCTGTGTTCATTTTTCAATTTTTTGCCGCCGAACTACTTTCAATTTTGAACTTTGAAAAAAAGAATGGCGTCTTGCAAATTATTCCTTCTTCAACACGTCATTTTTATGGCATTTTTTGGTATTATATTTTTATCATCATCTTTCACTAATGGATCAAGAGATATTCGAGCAAGATATCCAATAGAATTTTATCAACCTGATGTCATTGATAATCTTGATGTTGAATATATCACAGCAAAGACTCTTCCACCTTTTGCTCATAAAACGCAGGATTATCAATTCCGAGAAGGAAATGTCCGACGGCGACCACAATCTTCACGATACCAAAATATTTTTAGTAATTCACGAGTAAGTACTTCTTTGCTCCTTTAAAATTTGCATATCTTCATATTACAGTATCTCTCAACAGTTAATCCATTCCAGGTGATCCCGGGAAGTGAATTTGCCCCAAAAGAGCTACAATCATACATTGGAAGTCCATCAAAAGTTTTTTCAGCGTACGATCGGCGTCGTGAAACTTTTCGATGGAATCCACCTTCAAATATTCTTGAATCCACACTTGTAAATTATTAAAATTTAAATGTTTTGTTTTTTTTAAATTCAAATAAAACTTTTTAATGCAGGATAAACATTTTTTAATAAAGCTACAGTAATGCAAAGGCACAAAAACTTTATAAAAACTATGCATTAAACAAAAAAATCAACAACAAAAATTAAACAATTTACTGATCAAAAATATCAAAGGGATTTGCATCAAGATCATTGTAGACAACTGGGCCAGGTCTTCCACGATCAGATGATCCACCACGTCCACTGCCTCTTCCGCGACCTCTTCCACCTCGGCCTCGAAAACTTCCTCCACCTCGACCACCACGTTTTCTTCCACGAAAACCTCCACGTTGTTGATTATTATAGCTTTTATTTGGATTCGGCGGCAGAAATGATGCGGGAATTCTTGATTTAACAACATGCCAAACAAGTGGAGTATGAAGTGAAATTCCATTGAAACGACTTGAAAATTCTATTGGTTCATTATCAATTGGTTCAGTTTTGACAAGGAAACTTTTTTCTTCAACAATTTTACGAGTCCATTTTGCTTCCCTAAAAATTTATCAGTTACAGTATACAAATACATCAGTTACAGTATATTCGAATTCGCTAAAAAAAACCAACCCAGAATCTTCAGTCCAAATTTGAAGCATTTCATCTTCATTTTCAACAAGCAAATATTCACCATCATCAAGCTTTTTAATTTCTTCCAAAAGATTATAAAATCTTTGCCATCGACCTGAGAGAAGTTCTTTGGCATCGTCGGGTAAAGCTTCAAACATTTTTATGCTTCGATTTTGGGTAATTTGTAAACAATGCGCTTCAGGAATATTCAAATGAACATCAGTTTGATAGGTGCTATCTTTCAAAGCTCCAGTAAGAGCATTCCATATCTTTTCTTCCATAAATGGTTCCTAAAAAAATATACAGTAATTATTAGTATAAAATAGAAAAAAATTTACTTCAGCACCACATTGTGGAATATACTGTAGTTTTGTGGTAATAGAGATCGGAAGTATTTGCAATATCACGACCATGTGGACGAGATCGAACAAGAACTTTATGTATACCATCATTGTCAACAGGTACAACCAAATATGAGTAAGGATTTGAGGTAACAGGAGCTGCAAAAGATTACGGTAACTATATTATAAGAATATTTAATAAAGGTTTTACCATTATTAACATTTGGAGTATCATTCATATTTCCCAAAATTGAATCCAAGACGTCAATTTCAGCTTTAATAGGTTTTTGTTCTTTGATTGGAGATGGTTGTTGAGTTGCAGCAAATAATCGATCCAAAATAGATTCACCAGAATCTGAAGCCTTTACAGTAGCCGTTGAATTCATTGCATCCATTGATTCAATATTATTCATTGCTGGTTTAACTTCTTCTTTTTCAACAACATCATCATTTTCATTTTCTTCCTCTTCATCAATCATTAATGTAGATTCCGTCACTGCCTTTTGTTCCTCATCTTCTCTTTCTTTTTCTTCTTCCGCTTCCTGAACTTCAACCTTTAATTTCTTTTGTTCAACAATATTTTCTTCATTTGAATCTTTTGTTGGAGGTCTTTTCAAAGGTCGAACACCTTTAAAAATTCTTTCTTGTTTTTGTCTTTCACGTTTTTCCATTGCATTTCGGACTACATATTTTGCAAAAGTTTTCATTAAATCTGGCTTTCTTGGAGGTGTAATTGGAACATGATTTCCAATGAAGACAACACGATGTGGTGAACCATTAATAAATTTATGCACAATTGAAACAGGAAAAGCACGACGATATTGTCGAAGTGGAAAAGGCGAAGTAAGCAAATGCCGCATTGCAGATGATGAAAGAATTGCAGTAACATTATGTTCAGCAGCAAATTCAACAGCTTGTTGATCATCTCGAACTGATTTCTAAAATATTCAAAATTAGAACCATAATCAGCAAAAAATGAAATGCAAAATTTACAGTAGTATAATCACATGGATATCTTTCAGATAATTCTGTAGCATCATGTTCAAATTCACACCGACGAGATGGATCAGGCATATCAAGCTTTTTACTTTTTCCCAATGATAATACTGTAGGCTTTTTGACATACATATTTCGAGATGCAATTGAACGAGTATTATTTTTCCAATCAACTTCTGCAACAATTGAATGATATCCGGCATCTGATAAAGTGCCGAGTCTTGCTTTAAATCTTTCCTAAAAATATAACTAAGTTACAGTAGTATTTCGAAAAGCAAAAAATATACCAATCCAAAAGCAACAGCCCCATTAAAAACAGCTGAATATGGTCCTTTTAATTCAAATTGCTCTTTAACATATGACATAAATTTTGCACGTTCAGCTGCAAGCTTTTTATCCATTGATTCTAATTCAATATTATTAAATTCAAATCGTAAAGTTTTTTCCATTCGAGTAAAATTTGTAATAATGGCAACATATCGGCGATGATCTTCTAGTGGAAGAATGGAAACAGAGTTAGTTGGTAGTAGAAAATGTGGATTTGGAACCCATGGCATATTTGATGCTGCCACAACAGTCTTTGGCTTTTCAATGGCTTTATTTTCAGTTCGACGAGATTCAACAATCTTCAATGCGGCTTCTTTCCTAAAAAAAAGAAAGATATACTGTGCATAAAAGGATAAAGATTACTTACTTGTCAAAATTTTCTGTTGTATCTTTCATTCGTTTCATTTCAAGTCGATCTTTCGCTTTTCGGCCAATGGGAAGTTCTTCTTTTTTCTGCGCTTGTTGTTTCTTATTTTGGAATGGTGTCTTCGAATTTGTAGTTGGTTTTTCTGAGGAACCTTCCGATATAACAGATTCTGTTGAATTTGAAGAAGCAACTGGATCAACAGGTTCAACTTTAACCTTTGACTGATGAGCTAAAACTGGTAAATTAATTAAAGCAAAAAAGTTGAAACAGTTTTTACCTATTCTTGTTCGACCAGCTGGTTTTGGATATGATACAACATTTGGTGTTACATTTGAACTTTGTAAAAGCTTCTCAGAATTATCATTTTCAACAGGTTCAGATTTAACTACTGCTGTTGTTGATTCAGGTACTTTTGCAGTTGCAGCTGATGATTTTTGAGAATCAGCTTTCTGTTTTAAACGGCAGCAAATATTACAATTAACCCAAGTATGCTGCAACTTTTCACCAAAATCTGTTAATTGTGATCGAATTGGACATGCAGCATAAATTGATTCATCTTCCATATCTCAATATTTAAAAGTAATACTATTTAGCTAAATAGACTTTTATATTTTTAGAAAGAGAATGTTCAGTAAATTTTTTTGCTCTTTCGAAAGTTTTAATAATTTTTTGTTTGGCATTGAAACACATATCACCAAAGATAAGTAGTCTTACAGTATCTTCAAAAACTGTGCTGCAAATTAAATAATTACTACAAAACTTTTATCAGCGGGGTATTCTTGTCTATGAAAATTGATACGTATACGTTTGATGACCTTTACGACTTCGACATTTGCAGAAGCAAACATTTTCACAAAGAATTTTTGGTTTGAAATTCTTCTTCAGTACTTTTTATTTTAAAACGATTTGATCGTGTTCTGATATAAATTTAATTATTTCATTAATTACGAAAAGCAAAAAAACAGAAACTTTGCAACATTACATTTAGAGACCGGCAGGAACTCTTTTCTCTTTTTCCATTTTTTTCTTCGTTACCACTACACGTTATGAGATTTCTTACCACGAAAAGATAAACATTTTTTTTCAAAAATTTCTTTTTTGAAAAGCTTTAATTTTTCATTAAACTTCTCAAAAATTAATGATATTTTTCGTGTATTTTTTATCTAACATGATAGCTAGGTTTATTATGAATCGAATGATACCAAAAACATTACAAACTACAAAGTACACGCAATATGCGACTGGATAAACGATGTTGCACATGTATTTGGACAACTTTGAATAAAGTTCCTGAAGTCCCCTTACGATAGATGTTTAATTTTTTGGTCTAAATCAATTAATTATGATATGGGCTTTCATATTTATTGGCCAGAATTTTTTATTTACCATTATCTCACCATAATTTTTCGATTTTTTTGATAACATTGCTTTTTACAGTATATTTTATTATTTTTAAAGTACAAATACCATTTATACATATTAATTATGACATTTTGGAACGTTTGTAACGTGTTTTGTACCCGAAAAAGTTATAATTTCAGATGGCAACGAGGGAAGACTAGCTGTTTTTGAAGAACAAACAACATTCTTGTGCAAGTAATATTGTTAATGAAAGCAGTAAATTTATTAATGTCAATCTGAATCAAAGTCATAAATGTTGTGATCATTTACCATCTTTTCAATCTCATTTTAGCAAATCAATTAATAGCAAAATCTTGATAAAAACAAGCAACTACAAAAAATTTAAAAGTTGCTTATAATTTCAAAGTAAAATTTTACTCAATCATTTACTTTTTTTTAATTTTTTCTTTGACCGTGAAAAATTATCTTACTCTAGGATTGTAATAGTATAATTTAATAACAGTTTATACAGATTCTAAAAATTACAAACATAATGCAAATTCACAGTAGTTGAATAAATCAACAAAAATTGGCTCAAAAACTGTTTTACCTTTCAATCTTTAAAATGATGAAGCAGAAAAAGATAAAAAGCAATGGAAGACCAAATCATTGAAGAAGCAGAATAGGATGAAACAAAGACACCTGCACAAATTCGACAGCTTTAATTGATTTAAAATCAGTGAAAGCATCACCAATAATAAAGAGCATTCCAGTTAAACAATTCGTTCCTCCGGTTGTTCATATTGGGATTTCTACAGTATACTTCATGGCTATACAAAGCCTAACCAATTACTTTTTTAAAGATAAACCTAAAAAACGTTCCAAAATGTCATAATTAATATGTATAAATGATATTCGTACTTTAAAAATAATAAAATATACTGTAAAAAGCAATGTTATCAAAAAAATCGAAAAATTATGGTGAGATAATGGTAAATAAAAAATTCTGGCCAATAAATATGAAAGCCCATATCATAATTAATTGATTTAGACCAAAAAATTAAACAACTATCGTAAGGGGACTTCAGGAACTTTATTCAAAGTTGTCCAAATACATGTGCAACATCGTTTATCCAGTCGCATATTGCGTGTACTTTGTAGTTTGTAATGTTTTTGGTATCATTCGATTCATAATTAACCTAGCTATCATGTTAGACAAAAAAATAATGATTTTATAGTTATTTTAAATAAAAAATTCTAGTAGAAATACTCGATCATTTTTTGGAAAAAAATAGTTTGCAAAAAAGTTTGGCAAAGTGTGAGTAAACTCAATAACGTGTAGTGCGTTACAGTATCAAAAAATCAAAATTGCGCATACTTTTTTTTCAAGATTAATAATCTGACCTACCAGACGTATTTTTTTACGCTGATTCCGAATATGCAACTTTTAAAAAAGTTTTTTCTGCAGCAAATATCTAAAATTTGCATTTTTAAGTGTTTTTCTGCGTTTTGACCGCTGTATCAATCGATATAAATTTAGCGACACATATCAATAGATAGCCCTTTAAAAAATACAACTTGTATGCTAGGTTAAAATTGCGCGAAAATGCGCGAAAAAATGTATCATCAAACGCAGAGCTAAAATTTCTACAAAATTGCAAAAAAAAGTCGCAAAAAAAGTGCAAAAACACTTTTCTCTCGACAAAAATGAACGCACCACGAAAGTTTTCACGACAAAAAAGTGTTCCTTTTTTATTTTTTTTGACGAAAAATTTTTGTTTTGTACTTTTTTAATTGCTATTTTCGGCATTTTAATGATTTTTAATAATTTTTTAGATTTTATTTTCGGCTTAATCAGGTTAAAAAGTACCTAAATCACGCTAAAAATTATTTTTTTACGAACTTTTTTCTATGAGCAGCCGGTCTCTAATTACATTAGCAATATCTTAAAGGACATATGCAACAGTAACATTTCCCACCTATTAATGGATGATTATATGACCATTGATGATCCAAACATCCACCACCACACATCATATTCCGTTTCTCCCCAATTATAATGACAGCATGCCGCAACACCATCATATTTGCTGCAAGAAAATAATGCATCGATTCTTCCACCATCACGTTTCTCAAAATCATTAAAATTAAAATTGATTCCAACTCCAGCATTTGCATAAAGACAGCAATAAGCAAGGGTAATAAAAAGCAGGACAAATTTAATCTTTTGTCGATGACAAACGGAATAAAATGAAAAATAATGAAGACGAAAAAGCACCTAGAAGAGTAACTTTTCGAAACTGAATCTAACAAGTATTGTGAATTAACAAAATACACAGACAAAATGTTTACAAAACGGAAGACTAATATCAAAAATTGCTTATTTCAGAACCTCGGGGAGCAGAAAAATCAAAGTTGGAAGTAATAGTTCTTTTTAAAACAAATTTGAATATCATCAATTAGATTGATGTTTTTCTTTTACAAAAATTACTGTAGATTTTACTTCCAACACATCAAATTCGACGCTTTAAGCTTTTTCTGACCAAGAAGAAGCTTATGGCGTTAAAAAATCAGTGTTGGAAGTTACAGTTCTTTCTAAAACAAATTTGAATATCATCAATTAGATTGATGTTTTTATTTTACAAAAATTACTGTAAATTTTACTTCCAACACATCAAATTCGACGCCATAAGCTTTTTTTAACCAAGAAGAAGCTAATGGCGTTGAAAAATCAGTGTTGGAAGTAATAGTTCTTTTTAAAACAAATTTGAATATCATCAATTAGATTGATGTTTTTCTTTTACAAAAATTACTGTAGATTTTACTTCCAACACATCAAATTCGACGCTTTAAGCTTTTTCTGACCAAGAAGAAGCTTATGGCGTTAAAAAATCAGTGTTGGAAGTTACAGTTCTTTCTAAAACAAATTTGAATATCATCAATTAGATTGATGTTTTTATTTTACAAAAATTACTGTAAATTTTACTTCCAACACATCAAATTCGACGCCATAAGCTTTTTTTAACCAAGAAGAAGCTAATGGCGTTGAAAAATCAGTGTTGGAAGTAATAGTTCTTTTTAAAACAAATTTGAATATCATCAATTAGATTGATGTTTTTCTTTTACAAAAATTACTGTAGATTTTACTTCCAACACATCAAATTCGACGCTTTAAGCTTTTTCTGACCAAGAAGAAGCTTATGGCGTTAAAAAATCAGTGTTGGAAGTTACAGTTCTTTTTAAAACAAATTTGAATATCATCAATTAGATTGATGTTTTTCTTTTACAAAAATTACTGTAGATTTTACTTCCAACACATCAAATTCGACGCTTTAAGCTTTTTCTGACCAAGAAGAAGCTTATGGCGTTAAAAAATCAGTGTTGGAAGTAATAGTTCTTTTTAAAACAAATTTGAATATCATCAATTAGATTGATGTTTTTATTTTACAAAAATTACTGTAGATTTTACTTCCAACACATCAAATTCGACGCTTTAAGCTTTTTCTGACCAAGAAGAAGCTTATGGCGTTAAAAAATCAGTGTTGGAAGTAATAGTTCTTTTTAAAACAAATTTGAATATCATCAATTAGATTGATGTTTTTATTTTACAAAAATTACTGTAAATTTTACTTCCAACACATCAAATTCGACGCCATAAGCTTTTTTTAACCAAGAAGAAGCTAATGGCGTTGAAAAATCAGTGTTGGAAGTAATAGTTCTTTTTAAAACAAATTTGAATATCATCAATTAGATTGATGTTTTTCTTTTACAAAAATTACTGTAGATTTTACTTCCAACACATCAAATTCGACGCTTTAAGCTTTTTCTGACCAAGAAGAAGCTTATGGCGTTAAAAAATCAGTGTTGGAAGTAATAGTTCTTTTTAAAACAAATTTGAATATCATCAATTAGATTGATGTTTTTATTTTACAAAAATTACTGTAAATTTTACTTCCAACACATCAAATTCGACGCCATAAGCTTTTTTTAACCAAGAAGAAGCTAATGGCGTTGAAAAATCAGTGTTGGAAGTAATAGTTCTTTTTAAAACAAATTTGAATATCATCAATTAGATTGATGTTTTTCTTTTACAAAAATTACTGTAGATTTTACTTCCAACACATCAAATTCGACGCTTTAAGCTTTTTCTGACCAAGAAGAAGCTTATGGCGTTAAAGTGTTGGAAGTAATAGTTCTTTTTAAAACAAATTTGAATATCATCAATTAGATTGATGTTTTTATTTTACAAAAATTACTGTAAATTTTACTTCCAACACATCAAATTCGACGCCATAAGCTTTTTTTAACCAAGAAGAAGCTAATGGCGTTGAAAAATCAGTGTTGGAAGTAATAGTTCTTTTTAAAACAAATTTGAATATCATCAATTAGATTGATGTTTTTCTTTTACAAAAATTACTGTAGATTTTACTTCCAACACATCAAATTCGACGCTTTAAGCTTTTTCTGACCAAGAAGAAGCTTATGGCGTTAAAAAATCAGTGTTGGAAGTTACAGTTCTTTCTAAAACAAATTTGAATATCATCAATTAGATTGATGTTTTTATTTTACAAAAATTACTGTAAATTTTACTTCCAACACATCAAATTCGACGCTTTAAGCTTTTTCTGACCAAGAAGAAGCTAATGGCGTTGAAAAATCAGTGTTGGAAGTAATAGTTCTTTTTAAAACAAATTTGAATATCATCAATTAGATTGATGTTTTTCTTTTACAAAAATTACTGTAGATTTTACTTCCAACACATCAAATTCGACGCTTTAAGCTTTTTCTGACCAAGAAGAAGCTTATGGCGTTAAAAAATCAGTGTTGGAAGTAATAGTTCTTTTTAAAACGAATTTGAATATCATCAATTAGATTGATGTTTTTCTTTTACAAAAATTACTGTAGATTTTACTTCCAACACATCAAATTCGACGCTTTAAGCTTTTTCTGACCAAGAAGAAGCTTATGGCGTTAAAAAATCAGTGTTGGAAGTTACAGTTCTTTTTAAAACAAATTTGAATATCATCAATTAGATTGATGTTTTTCTTTTACAAAAATTACTGTAGATTTTACTTCCAACACATCAAATTCGACGCTTTAAGCTTTTTCTGACCAAGAAGAAGCTTATGGCGTTAAAAAATCAGTGTTGGAAGTTACAGTTCTTTTTAAAACAAATTTGAATATCATCAATTAGATTGATGTTTTTCTTTTACAAAAATTACTGTAGATTTTACTTCCAACACATCAAATTCGACGCTTTAAGCTTTTTCTGACCAAGAAGAAGCTTATGGCGTTAAAAAATCAGTGTTGGAAGTAATAGTTCTTTTTAAAACGAATTTGAATATCATCAATTAGATTGATGTTTTTCTTTTACAAAAATTACTGTAGATTTTACTTCCAACACATCAAATTCGACGCTTTAAGCTTTTTCTGACCAAGAAGAAGCTTATGGCGTTAAAAAATCAGTGTTGGAAGTAATAGTTCTTTTTAAAACGAATTTGAATATCATCAATTAGATTGATGTTTTTCTTTTACAAAAATTACTGTAGATTTTACTTCCAACACATCAAATTCGACGCTTTAAGCTTTTTCTGACCAAGAAGAAGCTTATGGCGTTAAAAAATCAGTGTTGGAAGTTACAGTTCTTTTTAAAACAAATTTGAATATCATCAATTAGATTGATGTTTTTCTTTTACAAAAATTACTGTAGATTTTACTTCCAACACATCAAATTCGACGCTTTAAGCTTTTTCTGACCAAGAAGAAGCTTATGGCGTTAAAAAATCAGTGTTGGAAGTAATAGTTCTTTTTAAAACGAATTTGAATATCATCAATTAGATTGATGTTTTTCTTTTACAAAAATTACTGTAGATTTTACTTCCAACACATCAAATTCGACGCTTTAAGCTTTTTCTGACCAAGAAGAAGCTTATGGCGTTAAAAAATCAGTGTTGGAAGTTACAGTTCTTTTTAAAACAAATTTGAATATCATCAATTAGATTGATGTTTTTCTTTTACAAAAATTACTGTAGATTTTACTTCCAACACATCAAATTCGACGCTTTAAGCTTTTTCTGACCAAGAAGAAGCTTATGGCGTTAAAAAATCAGTGTTGGAAGTTACAGTTCTTTTTAAAACAAATTTGAATATCATCAATTAGATTGATGTTTTTCTTTTACAAAAATTACTGTAGATTTTACTTCCAACACATCAAATTCGACGCTTTAAGCTTTTTCTGACCAAGAAGAAGCTTATGGCGTTAAAAAATCAGTGTTGGAAGTTACAGTTCTTTTTAAAACAAATTTGAATATCATCAATTAGATTGATGTTTTTCTTTTACAAAAATTACTGTAGATTTTACTTCCAACACATCAAATTCGACGCTTTAAGCTTTTTCTGACCAAGAAGAAGCTTATGGCGTTAAAAAATCAGTGTTGGAAGTAATAGTTCTTTTTAAAACGAATTTGAATATCATCAATTAGATTGATGTTTTTCTTTTACAAAAATTACTGTAGATTTTACTTCCAACACATCAAATTCGACGCTTTAAGCTTTTTCTGACCAAGAAGAAGCTTATGGCGTTAAAAAATCAGTGTTGGAAGTTACAGTTCTTTTTAAAACAAATTTGAATATCATCAATTAGATTGATGTTTTTCTTTTACAAAAATTACTGTAGATTTTACTTCCAACACATCAAATTCGACGCTTTAAGCTTTTTCTGACCAAGAAGAAGCTTATGGCGTTAAAAAATCAGTGTTGGAAGTAATAGTTCTTTTTAAAACGAATTTGAATATCATCAATTAGATTGATGTTTTTCTTTTACAAAAATTACTGTAGATTTTACTTCCAACACATCAAATTCGACGCTTTAAGCTTTTTCTGACCAAGAAGAAGCTTATGGCGTTAAAAAATCAGTGTTGGAAGTAATAGTTCTTTTTAAAACGAATTTGAATATCATCAATTAGATTGATGTTTTTCTTTTACAAAAATTACTGTAGATTTTACTTCCAACACATCAAATTCGACGCTTTAAGCTTTTTCTGACCAAGAAGAAGCTTATGGCGTTAAAAAATCAGTGTTGGAAGTTACAGTTCTTTTTAAAACAAATTTGAATATCATCAATTAGATTGATGTTTTTCTTTTACAAAAATTACTGTAGATTTTACTTCCAACACATCAAATTCGACGCTTTAAGCTTTTTCTGACCAAGAAGAAGCTTATGGCGTTAAAAAATCAGTGTTGGAAGTAATAGTTCTTTTTAAAACGAATTTGAATATCATCAATTAGATTGATGTTTTTCTTTTACAAAAATTACTGTAGATTTTACTTCCAACACATCAAATTCGACGCTTTAAGCTTTTTCTGACCAAGAAGAAGCTTATGGCGTTAAAAAATCAGTGTTGGAAGTTACAGTTCTTTTTAAAACAAATTTGAATATCATCAATTAGATTGATGTTTTTCTTTTACAAAAATTACTGTAGATTTTACTTCCAACACATCAAATTCGACGCTTTAAGCTTTTTCTGACCAAGAAGAAGCTTATGGCGTTAAAAAATCAGTGTTGGAAGTAATAGTTCTTTTTAAAACGAATTTGAATATCATCAATTAGATTGATGTTTTTCTTTTACAAAAATTACTGTAGATTTTACTTCCAACACATCAAATTCGACGCTTTAAGCTTTTTCTGACCAAGAAGAAGCTTATGGCGTTAAAAAATCAGTGTTGGAAGTTACAGTTCTTTTTAAAACAAATTTGAATATCATCAATTAGATTGATGTTTTTCTTTTACAAAAATTACTGTAGATTTTACTTCCAACACATCAAATTCGACGCTTTAAGCTTTTTCTGACCAAGAAGAAGCTTATGGCGTTAAAAAATCAGTGTTGGAAGTTACAGTTCTTTTTAAAACAAATTTGAATATCATCAATTAGATTGATGTTTTTCTTTTACAAAAATTACTGTAGATTTTACTTCCAACACATCAAATTCGACGCTTTAAGCTTTTTCTGACCAAGAAGAAGCTTATGGCGTTAAAAAATCAGTGTTGGAAGTAATAGTTCTTTTTAAAACGAATTTGAATATCATCAATTAGATTGATGTTTTTCTTTTACAAAAATTACTGTAGATTTTACTTCCAACACATCAAATTCGACGCTTTAAGCTTTTTCTGACCAAGAAGAAGCTTATGGCGTTAAAAAATCAGTGTTGGAAGTAATAGTTCTTTTTAAAACGAATTTGAATATCATCAATTAGATTGATGTTTTTCTTTTACAAAAATTACTGTAGATTTTACTTCCAACACATCAAATTCGACGCTTTAAGCTTTTTCTGACCAAGAAGAAGCTTATGGCGTTAAAAAATCAGTGTTGGAAGTTACAGTTCTTTTTAAAACAAATTTGAATATCATCAATTAGATTGATGTTTTTCTTTTACAAAAATTACTGTAGATTTTACTTCCAACACATCAAATTCGACGCTTTAAGCTTTTTCTGACCAAGAAGAAGCTTATGGCGTTAAAAAATCAGTGTTGGAAGTAATAGTTCTTTTTAAAACGAATTTGAATATCATCAATTAGATTGATGTTTTTCTTTTACAAAAATTACTGTAGATTTTACTTCCAACACATCAAATTCGACGCTTTAAGCTTTTTCTGACCAAGAAGAAGCTTATGGCGTTAAAAAATCAGTGTTGGAAGTAATAGTTCTTTTTAAAACGAATTTGAATATCATCAATTAGATTGATGTTTTTCTTTTACAAAAATTACTGTAGATTTTACTTCCAACACATCAAATTCGACGCTTTAAGCTTTTTCTGACCAAGAAGAAGCTTATGGCGTTAAAAAATCAGTGTTGGAAGTTACAGTTCTTTTTAAAACAAATTTGAATATCATCAATTAGATTGATGTTTTTCTTTTACAAAAATTACTGTAGATTTTACTTCCAACACATCAAATTCGACGCTTTAAGCTTTTTCTGACCAAGAAGAAGCTTATGGCGTTAAAAAATCAGTGTTGGAAGTTACAGTTCTTTTTAAAACAAATTTGAATATCATCAATTAGATTGATGTTTTTCTTTTACAAAAATTACTGTAGAACTTACTTCCAACACATCAAATTCGACGCTTTAAGCTTTTTCTGACCAAGAAGAAGCTTATGGCGTTAAAAAATCAGTGTTGGAAGTAATAGTTCTTTTTAAAACGAATTTGAATATCATCAATTAGATTGATGTTTTTCTTTTACAAAAATTACTGTAGAACTTACTTCCAACACATCAAATTCGACGCTTTAAGCTTTTTCTGACCAAGAAGAAGCTTATGGCGTTAAAAAATCAGTGTTGGAAGTAATAGTTCTTTTTAAAACGAATTTGAATATCATCAATTAGATTGATGTTTTTCTTTTACAAAAATTACTGTAGATTTTACTTCCAACACAT
This sequence comes from Panagrolaimus sp. LJ2414, assembly GCA_024447195.1. Classification (NCBI taxonomy): domain Eukaryota; kingdom Metazoa; phylum Nematoda; class Chromadorea; order Rhabditida; family Panagrolaimidae; genus Panagrolaimus; species Panagrolaimus sp. LJ2414. The sequence continues at coordinate 35,259 of JAMRXY010000159.1, read as the reverse complement.
CAAATTCGACGCTTTAAGCTTTTTCTGACCAAGAAGAAGCTTATGGCGTTAAAAAATCAGTGTTGGAAGTAATAGTTCTTTTTAAAACGAATTTGAATATCATCAATTAGATTGATGTTTTTCTTTTACAAAAATTACTGTAGATTTTACTTCCAACACATCAAATTCGACGCTTTAAGCTTTTTCTGACCAAGAAGAAGCTTATGGCGTTAAAAAATCAGTGTTGGAAGTTACAGTTCTTTTTAAAACAAATTTGAATATCATCAATTAGATTGATGTTTTTCTTTTACAAAAATTACTGTAGATTTTACTTCCAACACATCAAATTCGACGCTTTAAGCTTTTTCTGACCAAGAAGAAGCTTATGGCGTTAAAAAATCAGTGTTGGAAGTAATAGTTCTTTTTAAAACGAATTTGAATATCATCAATTAGATTGATGTTTTTCTTTTACAAAAATTACTGTAGATTTTACTTCCAACACATCAAATTCGACGCTTTAAGCTTTTTCTGACCAAGAAGAAGCTTATGGCGTTAAAAAATCAGTGTTGGAAGTAATAGTTCTTTTTAAAACGAATTTGAATATCATCAATTAGATTGATGTTTTTCTTTTACAAAAATTACTGTAGATTTTACTTCCAACACATCAAATTCGACGCTTTAAGCTTTTTCTGACCAAGAAGAAGCTTATGGCGTTAAAAAATCAGTGTTGGAAGTAATAGTTCTTTTTAAAACGAATTTGAATATCATCAATTAGATTGATGTTTTTCTTTTACAAAAATTACTGTAGATTTTACTTCCAACACATCAAATTCGACGCTTTAAGCTTTTTCTGACCAAGAAGAAGCTTATGGCGTTAAAAAATCAGTGTTGGAAGTAATAGTTCTTTTTAAAACGAATTTGAATATCATCAATTAGATTGATGTTTTTCTTTTACAAAAATTACTGTAGATTTTACTTCCAACACATCAAATTCGACGCTTTAAGCTTTTTCTGACCAAGAAGAAGCTTATGGCGTTAAAAAATCAGTGTTGGAAGTTACAGTTCTTTTTAAAACAAATTTGAATATCATCAATTAGATTGATGTTTTTCTTTTACAAAAATTACTGTAGAACTTACTTCCAACACATCAAATTCGACGCCATAAGCTTTTTCTGACCAAGAAGAAGCTTATGGCGTTGAAAAATCAGTGTTGGAAGTATCAGTTCTTTCAAAAACAAATTTGAATATATTCAATTTGATTAATGTTTTTCTTTTACAAAAATTACTGTAGATTTTACTTCCAACACATCAAATTCGACGCCATAAGCTTTTTCTGACCAAGAAGAAGCTTATGGCGTTGAAAAATCAGTGTTGGAAGTATCAGTTCTTTCAAAAACAAATTTGAATATATTCAATTTGATTAATGTTTTTCTTTTACAAAAATTACTGTAGAACTTACTTCCAACACATCAAATTCGACGCTTTAAGCTTTTTCTGACCAAGAAGAAGCTTATGGCGTTAAAAAATCAGTGTTGGAAGTAATAGTTCTTTTTAAAACGAATTTGAATATCATCAATTAGATTGATGTTTTTCTTTTACAAAAATTACTGTAGAACTTACTTCCAACACATCAAATTCGACGCCATAAGCTTTTTCTGACCAAGAAGAAGCAAATGGCGTTGAAAAATCAGTGTTGGAAGTATCAGTTCTTTCAAAAACAAATTTGAATATATTCAATTTGATTAATGTTTTTCTTTTACAAAAATTACTGTAGAACTTACTTCCAACACATCAAATTCGACGCCATAAGCTTTTTCTGACCAAGAAGAAGCAAATGGCGTTGAAAAATCAGTGTTGGAAGTATCAGTTCTTTCAAAAACAAATTTGAATATATTCAATTTGATTAATGTTTTTCTTTTACAAAAATTACTGTAGAACTTACTTCCAACACATCAAATTCGACGCCATAAGCTTTTTCTGACCAAGAAGAAGCAAATGGCGTTGAAAAATCAGTGTTGGAAGTATCAGTTCTTTCAAAAACAAATTTGAATATATTCAATTTGATTAATGTTTTTCTTTTACAAAAATTACTGTAGAACTTACTTCCAACACATCAAATTCGACGCCATAAGCTTTTTCTGACCAAGAAGAAGCAAATGGCGTTGAAAAAATCAGTGTTGGAAGTATCAGTTCTTTCAAAAACAAATTTGAATATATTCAATTTGATTAATGTTTTTCTTTTACAAAAATTACTGTAGAACTTACTTCCAACACATCAAATTCGACGCTTTAAGCTTTTTCTGACCAAGAAGAAGCAAATGGCGTTGAAAAATCAGTGTTGGAAGTATCAGTTCTTTCAAAAACAAATTTGAATATATTCAATTTGATTAATGTTTTTCTTTTACAAAAATTACTGTAGATTTTACTTCCAACACATCAAATTCGACGCTTTAAGCTTTTTCTAACCAAGAAGAAGCAAATGGCGTTGAAAAATCAGTGTTGGAAGTATCAGTTCTTTCAAAAACAAATTTGAATATATTCAATTTGATTAATGTTTTTCTTTTACAAAAATTACTGTAGAACTTACTTCCAACACATCAAATTCGACGCTTTAAGCTTTTTCTGACCAAGAAGAAGCAAATGGCGTTGAAAAATCAGTGTTGGAAGTATCAGTTCTTTCAAAAACAAATTTGAATATATTCAATTTGATTAATGTTTTTCTTTTACAAAAATTACTGTAGAACTTACTTCCAACACATCAAATTCGACGCTTTAAGCTTTTTCTGACCAAGAAGAAGCAAATGGCGTTGAAAAATCAGTGTTGGAAGTATCAGTTCTTTCAAAAACAAATTTGAATATATTCAATTTGATTAATGTTTTTCTTTTACAAAAATTACTGTAGAACTTACTTCCAACACATCAAATTCGACGCCATAAGCTTTTTCTGACCAAGAAGAAGCAAATGGCGTTGAAAAATCAGTGTTGGAAGTATCAGTTCTTTCAAAAACAAATTTGAATATATTCAATTTGATTAATGTTTTTCTTTTACAAAAATTACTGTAGAACTTACTTCCAGCACATCAAATTCGACGCCATAAGCTTTTTCTAACCAAGAAGAAGCAAATGGCGTTGAAAAATCAGTGTTGGAAGTATCAGTTCTTTCAAAAACAAATTTGAATATATTCAATTTGATTAATGTTTTTCTTTTACAAAAATTACTGTAGAACTCACTTCCAACACATCAAATTCGACGCCATAAGCTTTTTCTGACCAAGAAGAAGCAAATGGCGTTGAAAAATCAGTGTTGGAAGTATCAGTTCTTTCAAAAACAAATTTGAATATATTCAATTTGATTAATGTTTTTCTTTTACAAAAATTACTGTAGAACTTACTTCCAACACATCAAATTCGACGCCATAAGCTTTTTCTGACCAAGAAGAAGCAAATGGCGTTGAAAAATCAGTGTTGGAAGTATCAGTTCTTTCAAAAACAAATTTGAATATATTCAATTTGATTAATGTTTTTCTTTTACAAAAATTACTGTAGAACTCACTTCCAACACATCAAATTCGACGCCATAAGCTTTTTCTGACCAAGAAGAAGCAAATGGCGTTGAAAAATCAGTGTTGGAAGTATCAGTTCTTTCAAAAACAAATTTGAATATATTCAATTTGATTAATGTTTTTCTTTTACAAAAATTACTGTAGAACTTACTTCCAACACATCAAATTCGACGCCATAAGCTTTTTCTGACCAAGAAGAAGCAAATGGCGTTGAAAAATCAGTGTTGGAAGTATCAGTTCTTTCAAAAACAAATTTGAATATATTCAATTTGATTAATGTTTTTCTTTTACAAAAATTACTGTAGAACTTACTTCCAACACATCAAATTCGACGCCATAAGCATTTTCAAACCAAGAAGAAGCTAATGGCGTTGAAAAATCAGAGTTGGAAGTATCAGTTCTTTCAAAAACAAATTTGAATATATTCAATTTGATTAATGTTTTTCTTTTACAAAAATTTTTAAAGAACTTACTTCCAACACATCAAATTCGACGCTTTAAGCTTTTTCTAACCAAGAAGAAGCTTATGGCGTTAAAAAATCAGTGTTGGAAGTTACAGTTCTTTCTAAAACAAATTTGAATATCATCAATTAGATTGATGTTTTTCTTTTACAAAAATTACTGTAGATTTTACTTCCAACACATCAAATTCGACGCTTTGAGCTTTTTCTAACCAAGAAGAAGCTTATGGCGTTAAAAAATCAGTGTTGGAAGTTACAGTTCTTTCTAAAACAAATTTGAATATCATCAATTAGATTGATGTTTTTATTTTACAAAAATTACTGTAGATTTTACTTCCAACACATCAAATTCGACGCTTTAAGCTTTTTCTAACCAAGAAGAAGCTTATGGCGTTAAAAAATCAGTGTTGGAAGTTACAGTTCTTTTTAAAACAATTTTGAATATCATCAATTTGATTGATGTTTTTCTTTTACAAAAATTACTGTAGACTTACTTCCAACACATCAAATTCGACCAATATTCTGCTTTAAAACTATTGGCAGAGTTGTATACTGTATGGCTGATACAAATTCTAAACTTTTTTTGCCATCACCTCAATAAAAATTATTAATATTGGCATTAAATAAAGAAATGTTAAGGTGATGGAATTTGTTTTTTTATACCTACACTGCATCCTTCTAAACTCCACCTCTTCCGGAAAAGTTGATTTTATTCAAGCCCCGCTTTTTTTTGATACCGTTTCTGGCACACTTCCGATCCTGCCTGTCTGTAAACACCTTTGGAAAAAAAACATATTTATTATCATTTTGCCTTTTTCTGTCTGTTTGGCTAATAATTTTCATCATGAAACTTTAAATTGCTCTTTTCTTGTTTCATACTGTTTGCAGTGCAATGCAGTTTTAGCTATCTAAGAAACCGAAGCTGGATGCCGTTGGACCCCATGTCATCTTGCTGCTAAGACAGTTTCTTAAACTGTTTTGAGAAATTTCCGATTATATTCACCGTTGAAATTCCCTAAAACAACACAAAATTTTTATGGATGTTTCAAGTAAAGAAGAAAGCTGTTGTAAATGAAAAAAATGATTTTATCGCGTTGTTCATGCTTTAAAAACATCAATTTGTTCACTATTTTAGATGATTGCATATCCATTTGCTCTGGAGAACAGATGGAAAAGAGAATATTTGGTTTGTATTTTTAAATGGAGTAATTGATTACTTCTCTTTGACTGGATATTCTTTAAATACGACAGAATTTGAAACAATTGAATATTTGTACGGTGATTTTTTTTAAATTTTGAAAATAGGAATTTTTTTTGGAACAATTCTAGAACACTTTTAGCATTTTTTTAAAATCTTTTTTTAATGTCTGATACCATTTTAAGCTGGGAAATAGTTCCTCCATGGTTCTCTGCAATGATTTCATATTCGAAATTTGAATTTTATTCTCTTCATACTGTCAATCTAAATTTAATTATTTGGAGAGGTTTTCAAGCTTTTGCTTATGCTCCAAGTAAGTTCTCTTCCCATTTTTCTGATCGTACCCTTAGGGAATCATTTTCGGTGAAATAGATATCCCAAGCTTAGATCTTGGATAGCTAAGCACCCTTATTTTTCAGACGCAAATGAATTATCACTTTGTCCTTTATCAACAATTAAAACCTTCAAATTGGATAATAATCTCGATATAATTCCAATAACTTCAAATTTCAATAATTCTTTAAAACTTTCACCACAAAAATGTACTTGGACTTTTCAAATTCCTTCAGAATTTAAACTAAAAATTCATGTCAAAACTTTTAATCTTCATTATCCAAGTTCTTTGAGTATTATGATTGATAATAAAACTACTACTGTAATTACTGATGTTGGAGTTAAATATTTTCCTGGGTCAATATTTACTGTCATTTTTGATACACAAAAAAATATTGTTGGAAGCTTGGATTTTTTTGGTGCGCTAATTTCAGCAGTTTATGCAAATCCAATTATGGAAGAAAATAATTGTGATCAAATTTTGACGACTAAAAATGATACTCAAATAATAACTTTTGGAAATTATAATGAAAGTATCGGATATGAAAATGATCAGGTATCCAAATCAAATAAAATTAAAATTCCCTGAGGCTATATTACCAGAGTTAAATTGCTTATAAAAACTCAATTACAGATTTGTCAATTAACAATTCCATCGAATTCTTCGTCCCAAACAATCTCGATATCCCTTTTATGGAAGAGTTATTTGGAACCAGGTGTTGACACTTTGACTTTAGAAGACAAAAGTTCAGGCAAAATTTACGACCTTACACAAAATACAAACTGGACAATTTTGAATTCATCAAGTTTAAGCAACTTTCAAATAAAATTTCAATCTGATGGAAATGTTATTTATCCTGGTTTTTCGTTAAATGTTACAACTAAACCATGTAAGATTTAAACAAAAAACAAAATTAAAACGTTTTAATAATTTATTTTACAGCAATTTGTAAATGTTCAAATGCATCCCAGATGTTTTCCTGTTCCGATTTGATTTATACTTTTCCTGCTTTATTAAATGACGAATACTGTAGCAACATTAATTGTTCTTTTACTGTAAATTTCTTAAATGCTTAATCGTTTACATCAAGCCCCTGAAATTCGGAACACATTTCATATTCAAATATTTTTTCAGATAACTTCTGACAAAAGATGCGGAAATTATTCATCTCTTTTGATTCCAAAAATTTTTGTACCTCAAAATTCAAGTGTTATCGTAACTATTTTTGATCGAAATAATTTAGTAACATCACTAAATTCAACAAATCCCATAAAACATTATTTATTTGATCGTGAAAATGATATCAAAATCAACATCGAATCAAATTTTTCCACAGCATTTGAAGCAGCTGCAGTAATTCCGACTCCTTCAATATCTTTCGGAATTGCAAATTTAAATGGCAAGTTTTTCAATTTCGATTTTTTAAAAACTTTTTTAAAATCTAATTGCCCTGAAAATCAGGGATTCATTGAAGCTACTACTAGTAGTACTACTTACTAAGAAAAAATTTGAATATTTTTTAGCTTCTCAAGTTTTAATAAATTTAACACCTGAAAATTTTACATACAGTATGGACGTGAATTTTATGGGTCGAACATTTTTGACAATTCAAGCACCACAAAATTTTACATTAGATTTATATATTTATAAACAATATCAGGATCCAAAAACAGATAATATTTTAAAAAATACTTTTTTATATGATTCAAATAATTTGGAGAATCTTGTTGGAAAGTAAGTTTTTTAATTGTTTTTATTACTCGCGTTTCTGAAAATCGTAACTACGAAAATGTTTTCAGTTTACACAATTTCACACAAAATAAGAAATTTCAATTACTTTCTTCGTATACTTCAACTTCAAATTCTTTAACTTTATTCAAGTCATCATTTTCTCGAGTAGTCGTTATTGCAACATTGTTTTTTCGTTTAAGAGAAGGCAAGTAATTTTTTGATTTTTAATAGAACCCGGTAAAGAGCCCAGAGGCATGCTTGGATATATCACAATTTCTTCCATGAAAAAACTCTATCATTAATAACACTAAAATTACAGTTCATGCAAAAAATTGTATTTCAACGGAAAACATATTTTTTGCTTTAAGTTCAACTTTTCAAATGACAGCTTTGGAAACTGGGCCATGCATTGTTACAATTTTACAAGTAAATATTTCATCAGCCACAAATGTTGAATTAAGTTATCTCAAAACTAATGCATCAGAAAATGTTAAATTTGTTGCGGGGGTTGATCCAAAATTTGCATTCTTTGAATTCAAGTTTGTTTTTTTGAAAATGTTTTTTTAAAATTTGTTGTGGTTTTAGTTCTAAATCAGCTTCTTCATGGGCAAAATTATATTTTTATGGAGTTTCAAATTCATTCATTATTCCAAGGGGATCAAATTTGAAGTTTAAAGCTGCACTGAGAGTTGGTAAGAAGGGCAAAAATTTTTTGAAATGAAAAATTGGCGCCATTATATCGATTCTAAGCGGAATACCGTATCCAAAAAAAATGTAAAAAATTAAATATTGATTTTTTAGATTTTTTATCAGATGGATATGCAGATAATGACATTAAAAAAGGTGTAATTTCTTCACAAACTTTTGCAAGTCCATGGAAAACTGCAAAACACACATTTAAATTAATAATCAAAAATGATACCTTTTGTAAAATGACTGTAAAGTTCTTGGATTTATCTCCAAGTGCTTCCTTAAATGTTTCTGAAAAAAGATTTCTTAAATCTGATATCCCTTTTCCAATGTAAGTTGTTTTATTATTCAAAAAGAATTTGGTTATCCCCAATGAACACTTTGCATGCCCTGCGAGGTTTTTTGAAAAACGAGAAGCCTTTATTCATCCCCTGCTAAAATTGTGAAGGGAATCCATACTCTAATATAAGCCGTCCTTGTAAACTTAATTTATTGCAGAATAACACATGTTAATCAAACTTTTAATTTTACAACAGTTAATTATCCAGATAATATTGAAGTATCTTTCATTTTGAATGAACAAATACCTGGTCATCGAGGTTATCTAATAGATTATGAAATGATTCCATCCAAAGTAGCAACAACCCAATTGTTATTTTATAAATTGTTATTGGGTTTTTATGTATTTTTTGCATTTTCTTTTTGGAATATTTAAAATCCATAAAATTGCGAACAATAAATCTTCGCGATGATATTTTGTTTCTCAAGAATTTGTTGAATTTAACCTCAAGCTTGAAAACCTAATTTTTAAACAAACTTGTTTAGCTTTTCATTTTATGAAGTTTATTTTAAATTCATAAAAACATACACAAAAGTTGTAAAAAAGTAATAAAAAGCACAAGTACACTAAATCTAATTTAAGACTTCTCAGCTGAAAAATTTTTTGTTTCAAAGATCTGAAATTTCTTGCAACGTCAAACACCACGTTTTTGCCAAAACGTTTTTAATTTCTTTTCAATTTTTTCAATACTGTTTTTGGAATATTTAAAATCCATAAAATTGCAAAAAATAAATCTTCTCGATATCCGCCCATAAAAGCCAAAATTAGAATAGAATCAATAAAAACTCGAATTAGCCGGGATGCTCGTACAGTATTCTCATGAATTAACCAATTGATCCATTTTGGAGAATCACGAGAAGGAACAAAAATTTCATTGCGCCAAAGTTCATTGAAAAAATCTATGGCAAAAATAAATAAAAGAATAAAAGTTTGAATGGTAAAAACAGCTGCAACTCGAATACTTGATTTTAATATTTCTTTGTTTGTTTCTTTCTAAAAATTTCTTTCATGTTTTTTGGGTTTTAATTAATTTTTAAAAAGCTAGCTTACTTGAAATTTTATTTGTCTCCTAATTCTTAAAATTAATAAAGAAACAAAAACAATTGCAAAAAATATTGCAAGAATTGGAATAATTCGATCAATTCTATTTTGCAAATCCATAAACATGTATACAGTTTTTGAAGGAGCACAATTTTTTGTAATTTCATATATTTCATTCAAAGTTGCGTTGTCTTCTAAAAAAATTTATCTGTATTCAAATTATGGACGAAATATATATTTTGACAATTTTTTAAACTTTCTCAATTTTAGAAACTTAGTCATTTGGTACTTTTTTTCAAGTAGAAAATGACCATGTTTTTACTTTGAAAATGAAAAGTAGCATATGAATCCTTGCTTTGAGGATAGTGAAGAAAAACCTGTTCCCGAAGGTATAATAAAAATTACATAAAAATTAAGCAAAAAGAATTTACCTTCTAAACACATGAATTTATCAAAACCATCATGCCATATATTATTAAGCAAATGATGGGAGAAATTGAAAATAATATATACGGTATTAATAAGGAAAATACCTAAAAACAAAAATTCATTTAGATTTTTTTGATTTTGGATTTAGTCAGATTTCCACCAAAAAAGAATTTAAATTTAAAAAAAGATATCCCAATCTTCACGTCAAAAATTAGGTTTTTCTTTAAATTTTAAAAAAATGGAAAATGCCCAAAAATTGCATTGTATCTTGTGGGACACATCTTTTTATAAAAATAATGTTTTTTACCTAAAATAATAATCCAATTTTTTGTGAATTTTTTGTAAATTCTTGAAAAATAAACAGCTAAAAATCTTGAACCAGTAAGTAAAAATAAAGCCAAACAAGGCAATTTAAAAATAATATCATAATATTCAATGCAATCTCGTAACCATCCAGTATAATAACAAGTTTGATGATTTCGTCCTCGATTGCCACCAAATTTAGAGCAAATAAAATCATGACATGTTAAAATATCAATTATTGCTTGATTTAAAATGAACCAACGATAATGAAGTTTTATTCGACCAAAAAGTGATATCAAAATTATAATCAGCAAAAGTATGGCAGAAATGTAAGAAAAATATATGTTTTCTAATTGATATGGAAGTTGAAATAAAATGCATGAATAAATATCTTCCAAATATGCTTCTTGTGAAGCAACAGAACATTTAAAGACTCCTTCTTTTAAAACTGTAGGTTGATTTCCCATTTTTGGGTATACAATACGGGTACTGTAACTTGTCAGTCAATATTGAAAGGAAGTGTAACACTTCTTATAAGATAACCTGAAAATCAGGGATTCTTTGGGAAGCTATTACGTAATCTTTCCCGTTACGAAAATCAATCCATTTTTAACGCAACCAAAAAAACATTTTGTAACACTTTTTGCGCTGAAGATAACCAAATTTTTTAATGTTCAAGTTTGAATTAAATTTTTAATTTATTTTATAATATTTATTTTCATTCAATTAATTTTACTTTGAAAAATACTGAAATGAACAAAACTTATTATTACTTTTTTATTAAAAATAAACAAAAATTTGTCTGAGCTTTGATGCCTTACGAGGCAACTTCCTCAAAAGTGAATTAAAACGTGTGTATGTTTGTTCAATATTTTAATATTAATTACAATTGGAGTGCAAATTTAAACCAAAAATTTTGGTCCAAAATGCATGCACTTTTTCAATAAGTCTTTCTAAGGAAGATTGAAGGGTCTTTTTTTGGGAGATGTTTGATAACTAAGACAGGAACCCGAAAATAATAGGTACCAAAATGCTTAAAGGTTAATTATTTCACTTTGCAAAGTCATCTCGTAATTCGTAAATTCCACAAATAAATATATCCAAGCTAAAACTATTTTTCTCATTTACAAATATTTTTTCATCGAGATTTAGATCGTCTTTTTTGGATCGACAAAACTTCATCAAAATTAGAATATGGCAACAGATTCTTCAAAAAATGTAAGTTTTTTTATATGGATGTTTTGTATTTTGTGTTGAAAAATTCTTAAATTCTTTATCTAAAAAATAAATAAGTACTAAGTAATAATGTTTAAATTTTTAGATGATCGAATATCCGATTGCACTGGAATGGGAAATTTCTGACGATCGTCTCAAAACTTTGAAAGATTCTACAACGAATGAAGGAATATTTTCTGATGAATTTACTGTTGTTCATGCTTCAAATTTTCAATATCACCTTGCAATTTATCCAAATGGAGATAATGAAAAACGTCGTGGAAGAACTTGGATTTTCTTAGAAGTAAGACTTGGAAATGAAAAGAAGGTCGTAGCCGAATGCACACTATTAATCAAAACTGCAAGCTGGAATCATAAAATGAATGAGGTATATGACCAAAATACTGGTTGGGGTGATACTTGCTGTACCGTCGATGAATTGTTTGATTTGACCAACAAATTTATTGTTGATGGAAAATTTCTTCTAAGAGTTGATGGATTTTTCAAAATCGAAAATGTTGCATCAAGAAAAAAAGCACAATTTTTAAAACCAAAAAGAAATAAAGACTTCCGTGATCTCTTGGGTATTGGATATACAGATTTTACAATTCTCGCAGATGGAAAAGAAATAAAAGTAAGTTTTTGAAACTGCATTTAATAAACGTATTTGATTTTTTCTAGGTTCATAAATGTGTACTTGCATGCCATTCAACTGTTTTTGATGCAATGTTCTCTAACTCAAAATTTAAAGAAGGAATTGAAAATAAAATTGAAATCCCAGATTTTTCATTTGTAAATGTTGAAAATGCTATTCAACTTTGCTATGGTCAAAAAAATATCTCTGAATTTTCAATTGAAGAAAATGCAATGTTTCTCAAATTTACAGATAAATACGATATTGCTACAATAAAGGTAAAAATTTTGTTGATTATTAATTAATTAAAATGTTTCTTGTTTCAGGAAAATCTCGAAGCAGCTTTATCTCAGAAGATTACTGTATCAAATGTTTGCAAAATGGTCAAAATTGCCGAAGAAGGAAATGCTTTAAATTTACGGAAAAGCTGCCTTGATTTCTTTATTGTTTGTTTGTTGAAAAAAGAATTCATCCCGAATATTGAACTTCTTGATAGTGAATTTTTCACTACTGCCATGAAGTATTCATTATGCCATAAATCTCATACTTTATAACTTGTTTTCTTTTGTTTGCTTTGTTTTATTTTACTTTGTTTTTGAAATACAAAAATTATATACTTATAAATCTATGAATGTTTTATTGTTTTGTACTGTGTTTTTTTCTTTTTCACATAATAAAAAATATAAAAAACTATTGTGAGTTTTTTTGCACAATTTTTAAAGCAACGTTGCAATTGCGCAAGAGAGAGAGAGAAGAAAAAAATTATCCAAACGAAATTCATTTCTTTCAAAAACATTTTTTCATCAAATTATTTGATCTTCTTTTTACTCGAAAAGGCTTCATCAAAATTTGTCAAACAAATATGGCAACTGGTTCCTCAAATAATGTAAGTGTTTTTTTAATAAAAATATCATGGATTTTGCAATGTTTGTAGAGGACGTCCTGTAGTCTTAGGACTGAAATTTCAGCTGAAACTCTTTATCTAAAAATTAGATTTTTTCATAAAAAAAGAATAATAACAATGTTTAATATTTTAGATGACTGAATATCCATTTGCTCTAGAATGGGAAATTTCTCAAGAACGTCTGAAAGGTTTGAAAGATTCTACGAAAAATGAATATTTGGCTAGTAATTCATTTACTGCAGTTCATGCTTCAAATCTTCAATATTTTATATCACTTTATCCAAATGGATACGGCGATCAATGGCGTGGAAAAACTACGTTTTATTTACATGTAAATCTTGGAAATGAAAAGAAGGCTGAAGTTGAATGTACTTTTTCAATCAAGTCTGCAAATTGGAATTATAAGTTAAAATGTTTATTTAATCAAAGCACTTCATCGGGTTACAATTTTTGTACCGTAAATGAACTTTTTGATTCAAGAAAAAAATTTATTGTTAATGGAAAATTTCTTATGAGAGTTGATGGAATTTTCAAAATCGAAAATGCTGCATTAAAAAAGGAAAATGAAACTGCTCCAAACTTCCGTAATCTCTGGAAAATCGGTTTTGAAGACTTCACAATTATTGCAGATGGAAAAGAAATTGAAGTAAGTCTTTAAAATAAAAAATTATTCACCATGTTATTATTATTTTTTATAGGTTCATAAATGTATTATCGCAAGTTATTCATCAGTTTTCTGTGCAATGTTCTCCAACCCAAAATTCAAAGAAGGAATCGAAGATGAAGTTGAAATTATTGATTTTTCATTTGAAATTGTTGAAAATGCTATTCAAATTTGTTATCGTCAAAGAATTGCCTCTGATTTTTCAATTGAAGAAAATGCGATGCTTCTCCAATTTGCAGATAAATATGATATTGTTATGATTAAGGTAAAGATATATGATACGTTTTATTATTGACAACAATGTCAATGTTTTAGGAAAATGTTGAGGTATATTTATGTACACGAATTACTGTATCGAATGTCTGTGAAATGGTTAAAATTGCTGAAGAAGGAAATTCTTCCAAACTTCGAAACAGATGCCTTGATTTTTTTATTACTTGTTTAATGAAGAAAGAACAAGAACTTTGGGGGCCTCCCTACGGGAGTCCCCCCAAGATCTTTTTTGCAAAAGCAATAAAATTACAATTTTCAAACCCATAAAAATTTCATTATGAACAAACATAGAAATAACTTTGATATATGCAATGTTTGCTGCGGTATGGGTTCAGTACGTCTTATAAAATTTTTATTAGTGAAACTTGTGCTCGTTTAGCGCAACTAAGATAACGTCTGAGATAAAGCCTTAGAACTAAGATAATGACATAAAGTTGCGTAAAGGAGAGAAAATTGTGACTGAGTGTGGTAATCTACAGTGTAAATTTATGAGTATTTATCGGCTTTATTATATTATCTTCATCATTCTATCTCTGATTTAAAACCCGACGCTTCCCTAACACACGATAAACACTTTACACATACAACATTTTACCACATTATTACAAATAATAGTTACACCAAAAATTTTACACTTTTATTCATGTTTCATGCAACCCAAAAAAACATTCAACAGAAAGTGAAAAAATCACATTTTTAAAAATTACCTTTTTATCACGCATTATTTATTACTGCACCACTCTAATCCCACAATCCCCACATTTTAAAAAATTTCAATCTCGCATTTTATTATAAAAAGCGATAACAAAACTTATTACTGCACGACCCGGATCTCCGTGGCAGAATCTCCCGACGTCCATGAGCGCAACATTTATTCTTTATTACAATCTGATCGGACATTCTCATAAAACAATGAAACTCCTAAAAAATCCTCATGGTTGCACTTTATATTTTTACCACAAATTACTCAACCAAAAGCATAGTCACATTTTTTAAAATGCCTATATCCATCATTGTCCCCATTTTTCCCTTATAAATTTTCACCTGGCAAACAAATGAACATGAACATTTTACCATACTTTTTTTTACTGCTTTACCACAAATTAATTATTACTAAATTACACACTGACATTTCCCAAAAATTTATCAAAAATTTGCTTTGTTTTTCTTTGTTACACTTCCAGCCGACAGGACCCTCAAAAACAGAAACACTCAACAATAAAAACAATTTACCACGTTATTACTTTACCATTTTACCACAAATTACATATTACTGGGTCACTTAAAATTTTTTTACTTTCTTTTATTTATCATTCATACGAAAAACATACAACGAAAATTAAAAACAACACATTTTTTGAAAATTTTAACATTGCAATACATATTACTTAATACTGGACCACAGGTCCTTCCTATTACTAAGACATACCATCATAATTTTAACTCCCATTTATCCTCTGTTATCTTCATTTTTTTTATTTTTACAACCCCATTTCACAGGCTTCAAATAATAAACAGTTTTTCGTAAAATCGATTTTACCACATTACTATATTACCACTTTACCAAAAATTAATTATTACTAGTTCATCTAAAAAACATTTAAATTTAAAATAAACCAAATTTTTTTGTATTTTTCAGTTAAACCAAAAAATTAGACAAAAATTGAAAGACTAAAAATGTTAAAAATTTTAAAAATTTTACCATTTTACCACAAATTACTTATTACTAAAATACCATCTTAAAATTTTAAAAATGCATTTATCTCCATTATCCAAATTTTTTAATTATTAAAATTCCACCCGAGAAGTCCCCAAAAAATCTCAAACACATTACACATAAAACATTTTACCACATTATTGCTTTACCAGTTTACCACAAATTACATATTACTGGATCAATACAAAAAATTACCTTGGCCTCATTTTGCACTCGAACCCATTTAATTTTACGAAAATAAAAAAATTACACACAAACATTTTTTATAAATTTTACCACAATTACTTATTACTTAACAATCTCATGTTACTGAATCCTTATTTTTACAAAAATCCATCAATACAAATCAATCAATACATTTCAAAACAAAAAGCATGCGCACTCAACTGCAAAAAAAAGAAATCTAGGTCAACGCGAGCTTGCAAAAGAAAAGAAATTTTCGTTGCAAGAATTCTGTAAAAATGCAAATTTTCAACAGGCGATATGACCCATTTACCATTTCGTCCGAAAAACAAAGTTAACATATTCGGAATCAGCATAAAAAAATGCATCTGACAGTATCAAAACAATTTCAAAAAAATGGGTACAAAAAACTGACAAACAAACAAACAGACAACACAATCCAATTTAAAAAGGTTGACAAGAGACACTGGGGCCTCCCTACGGGAGTCCCTCACCACTCCACAACATTTTTACAGATATACTTTACACTACATTTTACAATTACATTTTGCAACAACATTTTTCATTTTTGTCTAAGTAATGTCTGAGTAAAGTCTTAGGTCTAAGCTAAGCTTAAGCTTAAGTTGGTTGGGTGTGTAAGTTTGTGAGTAAACTATAAACACAAAACATTTTACCACGCTATTACTTTACCACACATTACATATTACTGTATCACTCAAAAATTTATACTTTTTTTCATTTGTTACTTAAGCATAAAACATTTTACAAAAAGTGAAAAAATCAAAATTTTTTTAATTTTAACATTTTACCACAAATTATATATTACTACACCACTGGGTCTCCCTGACGGGATCCCCAGCGTCCACTTTTACCATCCAATACATTTTCAAATATTATAATTTCATCCCACAGGTCCCGAGCAAACATTTAACACTTCCACATAACAACATTTACCACGTTTTACCATTTTACCACAAATTACTTATTACTAAATTAATCATCGACACTTTTTAAAGTTTTTATCCGACACTGTCTTTATTTTTCATTGTTCTATATCCACCCGACAGGCACCCACCAAACCATTAACACTTTACACATAAATCATTTTACCACATTTTCAATTTACCACAAATTACTTATTACTAAATTACACGTTCACTTTGTTTACATTTTTATATCCTACAACGTGTTTATTTTTTATAATTACAATTCCATCCAACAGATCTCCAAAAAACCTTTAACACTCACCCAAAAATCATTTTACCACATTTTACCACTTTACCACAAATTACATATTACTGGGTCATTAAAAAATTTTGATTTCCTTCATTTTTAATCAAACCCGTAAAAATTCATCAAAATTGAAAAAAATAGCACTTTTTAAAAATTTTAACATTTTACCACAAATTACTTATTACTGCATAACACAGGGCCTCCCTGCGGGAGTCCCCAACGTCCATTAACAAACACAAAAAAATTTATCACTTTCATTTTTGCACGCGCAAAAAAATCTAGGTCAAAGCAAAAAAGAAAAAGAAAACAAAACATTCGTGTCAAGAAAACTTGCAAACTTTACCAACTTTAACAGGCCCAAAAATTACTTTCCGATCAATTCCGCCAAAAATGTCCACTACCACTAAAATCAGAATTTTTCACTCTATCCAATCACACCAAACACTTGACAAAAAAACATTTACTACATTTTACAAACAAACACACAAACAAACATAAGCATTTACATTTACAAAGGTAGATTTGTGCCAAATTTGAAGCTTCTTGATAGTGAATTTTGTCTTACTGCCTTAAAGTATTCATTATGTCAAAAATCTCAAACTGTATAATTAGTTTTTTTCTTGTTTACCTTTACTTTGTTTTTGAAATACGTACACTATAAATCTGTAAACATTTAATGCTACTAATAAATCATTTAGCCAAAACTCTCAAACTTTATAATACGCGTTTAATTATTATAAGCTTTATTATTATTAATTACAATTTACAAAAAAGTGAAGGCCTCACATAAAAGAACCCAGAAAATTGATTTTTACAATAAATTAAAAATATTTAAAAAAAAGACTTATTGCTGCTGAATCAAATCATCAGCTTCCCAAATTCTAAAAGTATATCTGAACCAAATTAAACAGATATCTCGGCCCATTTGAATCCATGATAAAACTGGTGTAATCTTTGAACCATCAACTTCATGCCATTCAACAGCAACTTCTGCGATTGGCATTTTAGCCTTTTCTGCAAGATACAGTAATTCAACATCAAAGGCCCATCTTTCAATATGCATTCGTGGAAATAACTGTAATATCAAAAGGTTACTGTAGTCAACATAAAGAAAGAAAACTTACTAATGCAGCAGCTCCTCGAGTAAACAATTTGAATCCACATTGTGTATCTTTTACAGTTCTAACAGTGAAAATCCAAACAATAATATGAAATCCTTTCATCAAAATTGTTCGAAAAATACTTCTTTTAGCTTTTGAATCTTCTTCCAAATGTGCTCGTGAGCCTAAAAACATGTTTATTATCTATTCAAGAACAATTAAATTAACAATACCTAAAGCTAAAGCAGGTGCATCACATTCAAAATATTCTCCATCAGATGAAAGATCACGAAGAGCAGTTTCTAATTTTCCAAAATCAGAGAATTTTGTTGCACCATCAGCATCAGCAAAAAGAATCATTTCACCTCTGGCACATAGTACCCCATATCGAATAGCACCACCTTTGCCAACATTTTGAGGTAACTTCAAAACAAATAATTCACCGTTTTTCAATTCTTTTGAAAATGAGAATGCAATCTTTGATGTATCATCTCTACTTCCATCATCAACAACAATTACCTAACAAAGGGATAGATTATTAATGATAAAACACTGTAAAAAATTCAAACTTCAAAGGTAAATTCATCACTTTCTTCAGATCTTTTCGTTAAATATGCTAAACATTCTTCTAACATTATTGGTAATCTTTCCTAAAAAATGAATCAATTGTATTAAATTTAAATGAATAAAGCAACGAGCTTCTTCATTCATAGCTGGAATAATAATAGAGACATATCGTTCAGCAGGAGAGTGTTCAAATCCGCCATTTGAAGATTCTCTCAATAATTTCTTAAATTTAACATTTTCAACTCCACTTGGATTATATGCTGTTCTCTCTTGTAACAAATCTTTCTTTGATCTTTGAATATATGGCGTAAGATATGATACTCTAAAAAAACATTTGATTAAAACTACGATAACAAAGTAATAAAAAGACATACAAGAAAAGTGCTGCAACACACAGAATACCTGGAATTGCAACAAAGATTAAGAGATTAATATTGTTTATCATTGTCAAAGCTATATTTTCGTTATTAGCATGCTAATGATAGAGAGGGATAAATACTTTCAGATATAATAGCAATTCTAATTATATGTTAACTTTCAAGTTCATTGCCAACAACACGTATAAAAGTAACAAGAAAAAAATCCTAGCGCGAAAAATTGTGTTAAAAACGAGATAACAAAAATTTTTTGCCTGGTAAAAATTACGATTTTATTTTACTTAAATCTATATTTAGCTTCCCACTTTTTTACATTTAAATATTTTATTACTGTTTTTTAGGCAACGTCTAAAATGAGTCGTCGAACTCGTCGTCAAACAGCTGAAACTGAAATGGAAGTGGAAGAGCCTGAAGTAAGCCCTCGGAAGTCAACTTCTTCAAGAAAAAAGAATAAATCAACTTCGGAAGGTAATCCTTCTTTAGATGAACGGCCACCTCATGTTGATCCACCTGAGCATGAAATTGTTGGGCCAGATTTTATTCGGAATGTATGTTCTTTAATCTTATTTTTTGTATATCGGAGATTCGTATCTAACTTGAATGCTTTCCTACTTTTTTTTATTCCTTTTTGTTTTTAGACTTATGATGGACATCTTAATAAGCGGAACATTGATAATTATCTTCGCAAGATTGAAGTCAAAATTATTAATGAAAATAAACTTGAAAAGTTATTGGAATTTGATTTGATTAATGTTGAAGCAGCTTTTGCAAATACAATTCGACGGATCATGATTGCTGAAGTGCCAACAATGGCCTTTGAAAAGATTATGCTTTATCAAAATGATACGGTATTCCAAGATGAAGTATTATGTCATCGACTTGGCTTACTTCCAGTTTATGCAGATGCAAGAAAATTTGATTTCCCTGATAATCCTGTTACAGAACCAAATGCGGGTAATCATGAAATTTTTGAAGAACCAGAAGGAAATCCTAAACAGAATCTTGTTTTTGAAGTTAATGTAGGTTAAATGAAATGATGCACTTTTCCTAATGATTCTTTTTAGATGAAATGCAAGAAGAAGAAGGTTGCACCTTCGGATACTGAGAGTAAACATGATTTTTTTGATAATAGTATTGTAAAATCTGGTGCATTTAAATGGGTTCCAATTGGAGATCAAGCTGTACAATTTGAAGATGATCCACCTCGAATGGTTCATGACGATATTATTGTAATCAAAATGCGACATGGACAAGAAATTGAAGCTCGATGTCATTGTGTTAAAGGTATCGGCCGAGATCATGCTAAATTTTCTCCTGTTGGAACGGCCTCCTATCGTTTACTTCCTGAAATTATTCTCAAACAAGAAATTGATGGTGAATTAGCAGAGCGTTTACAAAAATGCTTTTCAACTGGTGTAATTGGAACTGATGAAAATGGTGTTGCAGTTGTTAAAAATTCTCGTCTTGATACTTTAAGTCGAAACGTCTTCCGCTATGATGATCTTAAAGATGCTGTTGAAATTCGTCGAAAAAAGAATCACTTCATTTTTAGTGTTGAATCAATTGGACAATATGAACCTAATGAAATTGTTTCAGAAGCCTGCAATGTCATGGTTACGAAAATTCAAAATTTCCGTGAACAATTACAAAAAATTTTAAACCTTTGAAATCTTTATTTGTTTTTTACATTTTTGTTGAGTTTGTTTTAGTTTTTTTATTTAAATAAAATCTATGGCAGAAAAAAAGAAAATTTGTACAAAAAACGACTAAGGCATATTATTTTGTGATTTTTGATGCTGCTTCTTCAAAAGGCAATAATGAAGATAAAGTTGTTGTTGCTCTTTTTTGAGGTAATGAAGGTTGTGGCTGTCGAACTTGCTTTTGTTGTGGTTCTTGTTCGACATATTGAGGAGGTTGAGATCGTGGCATTATTGAAGAGAGAATACCCTATAAATATAAAAGGTATTACAGTAATCTTGACAGAAAAAATAACAAACTCTTGGTTCAACAGCATATTTTAATTGCTTTTCCATTAAATCCAGCCTTCTATTAAGTTCAAAAAATTTTGCATCTACATCATCTTTAATTTGTCCAAGATGTTCAAATGTAACACCTTCCTTTTCATTTGCCTTTGTGTAGTAATAATAAGCAGCAAAGACACCAACAGAATAAGAAAAGATGACAAGTTGTTGCACAAAATCTGATGCCTAAAAAAGAAGTAATAAAAACAAGGTAAAATCGAAGAAATTCAACATACTTGTTCTAATGCAGATGCTTCTGAAACTGGTGCCAAAGTAGTTGGGGCACCAAGACCAAGATTCTTCATTCGTAGTCTTGTTGTTAAATGTACAATATTTTTTCCAACTGGAATCAAGATTCGATTTCTAAAGATTGGATGATCTTTTCCATATCGCATTACCAGATCAGCAACAGGTCTGGAAAGCTGTCGCGCAAAAATCATAAAAACCTAAAAGTTTTTAAGGTTAACATGTTCTCCATCATTTTAAAGGATTGACCAAATCTGGTGTAGTAAGGGAGAAAGGGGAAAAGTCAAATTCTGATGTTCATTTTAAAGTCGACAAAGGTTAAAAGGAATTTTTCTAATAGAAGGGTTTTAGAAAAATCAGAGTTTCACTAGGATCTGAACAACCTCTGTACCATAAAAAACCAATTCCTTACCTGTACCATAGGAAGACCCATTTTGAGAGTTTGATGTAATTATTAAATCTTATTAAAAATCAAATTTGAAGCATTAAACAGAAAATCAGAAGTTTACCAGTATCCTTTCTTTGTTGTCTTCTTCTTTTTTTGAAGCTTGCAAGTGAATAATTGAATTGATATTATCAATTTTGATCTCAAAGAAAGAATGTTACGAAATCAATAGAAACTTTTTGAAAAAAAAGAAGTTGTGTCTCGAGTAATAAAAAAATTTTAGACGTAAAACACAAAATTGATCAGAGAAGTTTTGTTTTACTTTTGTGTTTGCAAAGCAGCAGCTAAAAAAATCATTGCGTTTTCTTTGTTGCATTTTTGCGACATTTTGCCATTCCTTTTTTTCTTTGTCGAAGAAGAACGAAAAGATTATCGATCAATTTTTAACATTTTTGCCTCATTTTTTGTTTTGAAATTTTTACTATTAATTAATTTTTTAACAACTTTTTTACAAACTTTTTACCAACCAAAAATTACATGATGTAATATGCTCAATGCTAAACATTATGTTTTGCTGTCTTACCCAGAATATTTATGTCTTCTTCTCTTTTTTTCAAATGGGTGGGGATGACAATTGTGTGCGCACATGACTGTCGCCTGCCTCCCCTTGGACTGCTGCTTGCCTCAAAAAAGAACCCTCCTGCTTCTTTCTTTTTTTGCCTTGCCCGAGCTCGATATTTTTTGTTGTCTGGTGTCTACTCGTTCCTTCTTCCTCCTAACCTTGTGATCTGCTGATGATTTTCTAAAAAAAACAAAGTCCCATTGAACTAAGTTAATATACTTTTTTTCGATTTGTCCTTGGATGATGATATTTTACTTTTGTTCTGTTCCGTTTCGCTCATCACGTGAATTTTCTTCTTTTTGTTTTGCTTATATGTTTTCTTGTTATTTTGATAAACAAAATATTTAATATTTTCTTAAAATTATTTTTGTTTTACTTACTTTTTAAGAATTTTCAGATAAATGACATCTTTTTTTAAATCGAATCGACGAACACATTATCAAGTCATTGATGGAGATGATTCAGAAGCTGGTCCATTGATAGATGAAGGAGGAAGGTTTGTGTCATTCAAAGTTTCGCATATTCCGTTTACTGTAGTTGTTATTTTTCAGCATTCCTCCGACTCATTCAGTCCCAGATGTAGCATATCAAGGAACAACAAATCGAAGACGAAATTCATCCCTTACGATATCACGAGGACCAGGACAATGGGATCACATTGAAAATTTGGATGAGGTTTGTTTAAATGAGGATTTTGATAAAATTTTAATTTTATTCTTTCAGTTCTTCCAACTTGTATATAAATATCATCAAGGAAGTGGATATCTTTGTATACTTCTGAGGAGTTGCTTTACTTTATTTCAATTAATATTTGTTGTATCATTTTCTACATTTTTGGTGGAATGTGTTGACTATAATGTGCTGTTTAATAATACTCCAACAGATTCACAGGGTCGTAATATTACTGGAAAACGGCATATATCTGTAAGTTTTTGGTTACTGTAGTCACTTATAAGTGAAAATACATTTTTAGGATGCTGTGATAGATCAATGTGCAAGCCATTTTTCACCGATGATCGTCTTTACTTTATTACTTGCCGTAGTTTTTTGGTTATTTCATCTTCTAAAATTCGGGTATCAAATGCTGAAATACAAAGATATTCAAGAATTTTATAATAATGTTCTTGAAATTCCTGATTCCCAACTTGGTAATGTTACATGGCGAGATATTGTTCAAAGAATTTGCAAAGTTCAACCAAAAATTCATTTGAGTGTTAATCAAGACACTCTAACTGAATACGATATTTATGGAAGAATTTTACGTCATAAAAATTATTTCGTTGGGATGGTTTATGATGTACGTTAGATAATTTTATTACCTTACACTCATATACATTTTATTTAGGAAATTATTCCACCGTTCCTTGATTTACCATTGCTCGGAAAAGTTCCATACTTTCCATCTTTGTTGATAAAAAATCTTGACTGGATTTTATTCAAAGGTACTTGGTTCTGTTCACCATGGAAGAATCATTACCAACTCAAGGATGAATTCAAACAAATTGAATCCATGGAAGTTGCAACTGCACGATTGCAAAGAGCTATTGCTTTTTTTGCCTTGTTGAATCTTATATTTCTTCCATTCATTTTTATCTATCAAATCCTTTTTGCTTTCTTCTCAAATGCAGATTTAGCTAAACGAGAACCTGGAGCTTTTGGGATGAGAAAATACTCAAATTATGGAAGGTTTGTATTTCCTTTCTTCAGTTTTTCGTTTTCAATTAATCGTTTCAGAGAAAAATTACGACATTTTAATGAACTTGATCACGAACTTCAATTACGATTAAATCGAAGCTATGAATTTTCTGTTCGTTATATGGAACAATTTATTTCACCTGTTTTGGAGATAATGGCTAAATATCTTACCTTTGCTGCAGCAAGTATCTTTACCGTACTTGGTCTTCTTACAATTTGGGATGAAGATGTTCTTACGTTTGAGCATGTGATTACAATTATGTCTGTCTGTGCTGGAATTGTATTTGTTTGCCGTTCATTTATTGCAAATGAAAATCTTGTATTTTGCCCCGATTTTTTGATGAAACAGGTAAGCTTTTTGTTCGAATTTTCAAAGACAATTTTTAATAAGTTATATATTTTTTAGATCGTTGCAAATATTCATTATGCTCCTGAATCATGGTTACGTGAAGCACATTCTTCTGAAGTTGTAAATGAATTTGGAAAACTTTTTCATATGAGAGCATATGCAATTGCCTTGGATGTATTTAGCCCCATCTTTAATCCCTTTATTCTTTATTTTGTTGTTATGCCTAAAGCTGGTGATATTGTACAATTCTTTATGGAAAATAATCGATATGTTCCTGAACTTGGTGATGTTTGTTCTTATGCTTTAATGGATTTAAAATATGGTGAAAAAGAACTTGCTGAATTGAGTAGTGATGAAAATGCTCCTCCTACAGTACATCGAGTATTCTCTCGACCAAATAATAAAAGCAAAAGTCGTGGAAAAATTGAACTTTCTTTACTTAATTTTGCAACACAAAACCCTGAATGGAAGCCACCATCTGCATCTGCAAAGTTTATTCAACAAATTCATGAAAGAACAAAAGATTCAAATGTTGGACAACATGTAATGCTTCAAAGTCTGAAAGATATTGAACGCCCACTTGCAAATTCATTAAATGGCAGATCAATGATTGCTTCTCATGTTGCTGCAGTCAATGGAGATCTATCAAAAAGTGCTGTCGATAAATCCATGATTGCTTCAAATATTTCTGATGGAACAAATGATGAACGAATGCGTCCAATGTCACCCCTTTATGACTCTTTAGCAATGAGTGTTATTCAACAACATGTTGGAATTGATTATGCTCAACCAACTCACATTCAACAAACAAATCGACAAGCTTTGGAAATGTCAATGAATGCATTGTTGGTTAATCAAATGCTTATGTCATCTCACAATGCTACACGTGAATCAGAAACTTATGGATCTTTTGCTCGTCAACATCAGCAACCACTACAAAATGAACCATCACCACTAAATCCATTGGGACCACTTGAACTAGCTGGAAATGAACAACATTTGCAAGAATCAGAAGCTGAAGAAGCTTTGGATGAACTTCCACCTATGCATTTTCAAGCTACTCAAAATCAAGAAGATAGCGATATTTGGGGTGTTCCATCTCAAAGTCAATACAATTCTCATTATGATCCACTTTAAATTCATTGAATAAATTTTATTAGTTTTTATACATATTTTTTAACTGCCGCTGTAAAGTCGCCATCTTTGATTCTTTTTTTCGAAGTTTCGATTGTTTTCTATGAAATTCATAGGTATACATATTTTTTCTTTAGCTCAAAATTTGATTTTTTATTTTTTGCAAACTACGTCATACTTTTTTTCATTATAAGGGTTTTTATATTGTACATTTTGTATATAAAAAAGTTTTTTCTTTTGTTACATTCAATAAAGTGTTCTTTCTTTAATTACTGTAATGATTTACAAATGCTTTGTTTTTTGGATGTCCATTTTGTTACTTTAAAACTTGTAGAAACGTTGATTATTAAGTAAATTTTAGATGGCTAGAAAGTATCAAGATGCTAGAAAAGGAAAGAATAACAACAAAAGCAATGAAGGTGGTGGTGGCCATAAATTTGGAAATAAAATGAAAGGAAAAGGCGGTGATCCTCATTTAAAAAATAAGAATAATAAATTTGCAAAGAAAGATTGGAAGAAACCAAATAACCAAAAGCCAAAGAAACATTTCAAAGACGAATCGCTGCAAATTGTACAATCTGAATTTTCATCTCGTCCGCAACAAGGATCTTTTCCTGATAAAAAGAAAATTGTTGAAACTCAAAGAATTGATCGAAAATACTCTAAAAAGTTTGAACGAAAAGGTCAAAACTTTGGAAATGAAACGGAAGAAAATATGGCAAAGCATTTGAAAAAAGCAACATCAAAGAATTGGGTGAATCGTGAAATTGATGAAAATCAAGCCATTGTTACATCTGATTTTGAAGAAAATGAAAGTGAATCTGATGTTGAAGAAGAACAAAAAATTCCAATAAAATCATTTGGAAACAAGGCAAAAGTTGAAGCTAAAAAGAATCCATTTGAAATGTTTGATGAACTTTTGGATGCTAAAAAAGCTAAAAATGAAATTGTTGAAGCTTCATATGATGAAGAGGAAGATACTGTTCCAATGGCAAATAATTTCCGAAAGAACCCAGCCTTGAAGAAGGTTCCTGTTTTTGAAGAAAGTGAAGAATCTGATGTCGGGGATGAAGAAAATGAAGGAATGGATACCGATGAAGATGCATCAGAATCAGAAGTCTCGAAATCAAAAAATGAAGATTCTGAAGTTACTGATTTTCAGAAAAGTTAGTTTTGCTGTTTTTAAAAACTTTTAATAATTGATATTTTAGAAATCTCTCAAATGTCAATGGCTCAAGTAAAAGCGTTAAGAAGCAAATTGGGAACAAAATTGTTTGATAAATTGCTTGCTGAAAGTCAACAAAAGGATAAAAATGTTAAAGAAGAGGTATCTGATGAAGAAGAGCAAGCATCTGAAAATGATGACGAAGAAGGTGAAGAAATGGATGAAAGTCCAAAAGAAGAAAGTTCAAAAAAAGTAAAATTTTTGTGGTTTTTAATACAGTAATTTTTTTAAATATTTCATTTCAGAAATCTCGTCATGCTCCTCGTGAAATGTCTTCGAAAAAGCCCGTTTCTGTTTATCGTGCTATTGATCCAAATGCAATTAATTATTCTCGAAGAAAATTTGATCCTCGATTTTCTGAACGTTCTGGAACTTATCATGAAAGTGAATTTCGAAATGATTACGGATTTATTGATGATTTGCGTAAGAACGATATTCAGGTAATATTCGTTAAAAATACCGTATTCTTTTTTGTTAAATGCAATTATTTTTTAGAAACTTAATAATGCAATGAAGCAAGCAAAAAGTAAGAAAGAAAAGGAAAAGATCAAAGATTTGGTCGGTCGTCTTAAAAGTCAACAAACGTCTGTGGAAGAGAGAGATTTTTGGCGTCAAACAAAGAATGAATTGCTTACAAGTAATATTGAACGGATGAATCAAGGCTTCAAACCTGTATTTGTTAATAATAAACAAATGAAAGAACGATTCAAAGAAAAGAAGCTTGAAAAAATTGAAGAAACTCGTGGAAAGAAGGGCCTTGAAAAGTATCTCAAAAAGAAAGAGAAACGTGAATCTAAAAAGAAACTTTTGTAATTGAATGATTACTGTAGAAGTTGGATTTCTTAAAGGCTTAAGATGATTGTTACAGTATGAATTTTTGATCTTTTTCAAATCTTATTTTTACATTTGTCTCTGTTGATTTTGTTGTTGATGAATAAAAAAGTTTATTTTGTTTGCAGTTTTTTTGAACAACAATTGATTCAAAAACAGCTTCCAAAATAGTTGTTGTGTTCAAGCTGTTAATAATAGTGGTTTCTCACTTTCTGGTAATTTATCAGTGTAAAAGACATTTTTCATTGACTTTGCCTAAAGTACTCCACCTAATTATTGAAAATTTAAGATGCTTGGATCAATTTTAATTCTAAAATATAATTGAGTTATGGAATTTTGCTCTCCAGAAAATTTTTTTAGTCTTTCAAAAAAGCGTAAAGTGTTTGGCGCAACGTTCTTATTCAACTTTGCATTTTATTGTACTTTTTAAATTTTCATGTGTTAGCTCAAAATTTGATTTATTATTTTTTGCAAACTACGTCTTACTCTTTTTTCATTTTAAGGGTTTTTATTTTGTACATTTTGTATATAAAAAAGTTTCTGCTTTTGTTACATTCAATAAAGCGTTCTTTCTTTAATTACTGTAATGTAAGCTTTATTTTTTATCCTTTTTGTTACTTTATAAATTGTAGAATTGTTGCAATATTATTATTTAGTGAGTTTTAGATGGCTTCATATGACGTCGAGGTTGAAGAAGATGAAGCAATGGATACAGGTGAAGAAATCTCAAAAGCCAAAAATACTGATTCTGAGGTTGCTGATTTTCATAACAGTTGGTTTCTTCGCTTTTAAAAAATACTTTTATTAATTCATTCTTTTAGAAATCTCTCAAATGTCAATGGCTCAAATAAAAGCGTTAAGAAGCAAATTGGGAACAAAATTGTTTGATAAATTGCTTGTTGAAAGTCAGGAAAAGGATGAAAGCGTCAAAAAAGTGGAAGAAGAAATTGATGAAAATCCAAAAGTAGAATGTTTGAAAACAGTATTTCTTTTTATTTGTTTAAATACATTTATTTTTATTGATATTTCATTTCAGAAATCTCGTCATGCTCCTCGTGAAATGTCTTCAAAAAAGCCCGTTTCCGTTTATCGTGCCATTGATCCAAATGCAATTAATTATTCTCGAAGAAAATTTGATCCTCGTTTTTCTGAACGTTCTGGAACTTATCATGAAAGTGAATTTCGAAATGATTACGGATTTATTGATGATTTGCGGAAGAATGATATTCAGGTAATATTCATTAAAAATACAGTATTCTTTTTTGTTAAATGCCATGATTTTTTAGAAGCTTAATAATGCAATGAAGCAAGCAAAAAGTAAGAAAGAAAAGGAAAAGATTAAAGATTTGGTCGGTCGTCTTAAAAGTCAACAAACGTCTGTGGAAGAGCGAGATTTGTGGCGTCAAACAAAGAATGAATTGCTTACAAGTAATATTGAACGGATGAATCAAGGCTTTAAACCTGTATTTGTTAATAATAAACAAATGAAAGAACGATTCAAAGAAAAGAAGCTTGAAAAAATTGAAGAAACTCGTGGAAAGAAGGGCCTTGAAAAGTATTTAAAAAAGAAAGAGAAACGTGAATCCAAAAAGAAGCTTTTATAAATTATAATTGAATGATTACTGTAGAAGTTGGATTTGTTAAAGGCTTAAGATGATTGTTACATTATCATTTTTTGATCTTTTATAAATCTTATTTTTACTTTTGTCTTGGATGAAAATGTTTGTTTGTTGATTTTGAGATTTTTTGTTGTTGAATAAAAATTATTTAAAAATTTTCCACTTTGTTTTTAATAGATCATTGATTTAGATGTCAAAACCGGCTTCCAAAAAAAGATACCCATAAAAACCACAATTTTGATGTGATTGCGATTTGATTTGAAAGAAAAAGAAAACTTGTTTCTTTGAGATTTATGGATTTCAGATATCCTTCTTCCCCACACTTTTTCTTTTTTTGATTCAAGAACATTCGAACTTCAAAGAAGAAGATTGTATTGGAAAAAAAGAGAAGTCTGAAGTTCATTAAAATTAATTTTGAAAAGAAAAGTAATTCACGTCAAAAAAATGGAAAAAAGAGTAAAGGTTTTTTTACGGTTTTCTTTTTTTTGAGGATTCTTATTTTTTTGGCGATTGCGATCAAAGAAAAAAGTGCGCAAAGGTTGTTTGATTTTCTGTCGTTGGCCTTTTTTTGTTGCTGTTGAAAATGAATTTTTTTCTGTTTTCTATGGTATCAAATTAGGATACTGGAATCAGATTACCTTAAAATTTTGTCTAGTTGGGATCCCAAGTGAGGACGAAATTGAAGGGAGTGTCAGTATCCCATATAAGTGTCTATATGTTAGACTATAAACCTTTTTTATTCATATTTTCAAGCTGGCCATAGCCCATCAACTTTTCAATTTTTTTCTTTCCGTTTTGTTGCCATTCAGCCAGTTTGGCAAGCAGCAGCAGTTAATCCCATTGCCTTTTGGTTCTGTTTTCCTTCCCCTCCAGTCGAACAACAAAATAAAAAACAACAACAAAAACTTTTCATGTGCCTTTCACTATCGTTTCACTTTCATACTGGTCGACCCAAAGAAGTGTGATGGTGTTAAAGCTGTTCGTGTCGAGAAAAATGAGCCTTATTTTTTTTTGATGCGACAAAAAAAGAAAGAAAAAAAAGAAAGGCTGAGGAATGCTTATTTTTCTCGACACGAACAGCTTTGACACCATCACACTTCTTTGGGTCGGTAAAACGATAGTGCTTTTTTTCTTTCTTTCGCGTTTCTCTTTTTAACCATTGTTTTTTCATCAACATCATCAATTTCGAAAAAAATAACAAAAAATGTGAAATAATCTTGTTTCAACAAGTCTCTCAAACATTTTTTTTTATCAAACCTTTTCATCGAAAAATATTTCATTCCTTTTTTTTTTCTTCTTCATCAAATACAAAATATGCCTTGGCTTTGTTTTTGACAAAAATCTGTGTTTTAAAAAATTTCCTCATTTTTTAAACCTTTTAAAAAAAATTGCAGGCAATGAAAATTAAATTAGACATATTTTTTGCGTACCTCCTACCTTTCTTTTTTTGGAATGAAAAAAAAAAGTTGCGATAACCAACATAAATAAAAGACGACATTGCCTTAGGGGATGTTTAAGAATTTTTTTGTTTTAAATGTTGTTCAAAAAAGTTGTAATACAGGGTGATTCAAGAAAAAGTCCGATTAAAGAATGACTATAACTTTTTAAATTTTTAAGTTTAGAAAAAATTGATAGTACCATTCGACTCAGCATTGGTTGCCATTTTTAATTATCTAAAAAAATTTAAAAAATAAAAACTTTTTTTTTCCAATTTCACGTACTCCCCCCTGTGGAAAAAAATCATTTTTTGATCTGTTTCACCTTTTTTCACTTTTTTTTCATTCAATGTGTTTTAACAATAGGAAATTTTGCATATTCTTTGTTTCTGAAGAAAGTGAATGAAAAAAAAGAGAAAAAAGGTGAAACAGATCAAAAAATGATTTTTTTCCACAGGGGGGAGTACGTGAAATTGGAAAAAAAAAGTTTTTATTTTTTAAATTTTTTTAGATAATTAAAAATGGCAACCAATGCTGAGTCGAATGGTACTATCAATTTTTTCTAAACTTAAAAATTTAAAAAGTTATAGTCATTCTTTAATCGGACTTTTTCTTGAATCACCCTGTATGTCAGTCAGGTGGAATGTCCAAAACTCTTTTGTTTTTTAAAATGTTGTTTCTCTTCATCTTCGTTTTTGATGGTTTTAAAAAAACTTGATTCAAAAAATCGCGTATAAAAAAGCGTCATCCAAATTTTTTTGTACATTTGTTTTTTTATTATTCAATTTTTACAAAAACCTATTTTTTTTTGTTGGTAATTAAATTTAATTTCTTAATTTTTTCTAGAAATTATTACCTTTTTTCTTTGAATTTCAAGAAATAACAAAAATGGATGTCAGTCAAAGTCGCGCTGCTCCACTTCCATTCACCAAAGAAGAATTGGAAGGTGCCCGACGACTTCGGTAAATTTTACAATTTTTCTTTCTTTCGAATTTTAGTTATTTTTTAACCTAAATTTTTAAAAAATTTTCTTAAAATTACTTTTTTAATAACAACAGTTTTGACTAATATGATTATCCTTTTTTTCTACAGTACCCATTCTGTTACCTAAAAATACTTTATTTTTCTACAGTACTTCCTACAGTACCTATTTGATTAGCAGTAATTTATTTTTTCAGAAGTCGATTATGTGATACTTTACCAATTGAATTTGATTCAGAATTTTTTCTTGCTCGTTGGTGGCGAGCTTATAAAGGTGATGAAAAAGCATTGGAGTATAAATTGAATGAATTAATTGAGCATCGTCGAGCTTTTGGATACAATGAAAGCAATATTCATGAAAAATGTCAAACTTTAGAATTTGCAAAGAAAACTTTTGAGGTTTGTTTTTGGTAATTTTTATTTGGATGTGAATAACTGTAACTACAGTAATGTGTATATAACAACGGGATACTGTAGAACATACAGTACACTCATATTTAGTTACAGTATCCGCATACTATATATGAGTATTGTAAAATACTACAGTAAGACTTTCGGGACTATAAAAATCTAATGAAACAATCTTGAATTACTATAATAGATACAGTATGCAAATTGGCTATGACGTTTCTGATGCGTTAATGCAATTTTTGTTCTAGAAGCTTCGAAATTAATTACATCTTATTTCTTCTTTTTTAGAGATTTGGGATTGCCCCACTCAACATTGATCATTACAGTGATAATGTGGCAGTATTTGTTCAACGAATGAAAAATTGTGATTTAAAAGAAATTACAAAAGTGATTCCGCTGAGTTATGTCTGTCATTCATATTTCCTCTTGCATGAATGCTTTCAAAAAGCCATGAGACAAAAGGAAATTGAAACTGGAAAACCTGCGGCAGTTGCGGTAATCTTGGATTTGGAAGGCTTAAATTTAACTGATTTCCTTAATCCAATGTCAAATCCATCAAAACTTGCTCGATTAGTCGTTAAAATTTGGTCCGAATATTTTAGTGAAAATGTAAGTTTTTTTGTCTCTATCTTTTTTAAGAAATAAAAGATTGGAAAAATTGATTAGATTAAAATATATTCTTTTTCTTTTTATGATCTTTGGACTGATTTGATTGACTGTTTTTTTTCTTTGAGAAAAGATTTTTAAAGTTTGATGAAAGTGAAAAAAATCGATTCAAAGATTATGCCTAAAAATATCTTACATAAAAATTTTTTCTGGCCAAACCTGAAAATCAGGGATTCATTTAAAGCTACATTAGTTTAAAAGACAGCTTCAATGAATGCCTGATTTTCAGGTTTAGTTTTTACAGAAATTTCATGATTGATCTTTTTTAATAAAAAAATAAAACAAAATTGGTCTCTTCAAAAACTTTTATGCCCCCTGAGGGCATGTAATACTGTACTTGTCATATTATCATGCCAAAAGAATTTAAGATTGATACAGTAAAAAATATTTTTGAAAAAAAACATTAAAAATATAATCAGTAATATCCTTCTTTCTTACCACAACCCCTAAGGTCATTCTGCAAAAATCAATAATCAATTTTTGCAGATGATTCGATTATATCTTATGCATCCACCTGGAATTTTGTCAATTATGTGGCAAGTTGTTAAACATATCGCTGATGAAAAAACACAATCTTCAATTGCATTTATTCAAAAAGTTGAAGATTTACAAAAATGCCTTGATCCTGCTGCAATTCCAGAAGATCTCGGAGGTACTTGGCGGGACGACTCCGGATTCGCAGATCCTCCAGAATCATGTTGTCAAAAGCTTCGCCCTGTCATTCCTGAAGATTACTTTGATCGAGTTCAATGGTGGAAAAAGCATGGCTTTACCAAAAAAGCTCCAGAACCAAAAACAACAACAATCAAAAATAAATCAATTTTTGAGATTACAAAAGAGTTGAAAGAAGGCGAAGTTTTATGTTGGGAATTTACAACCAATACCGATCTTACATTTGATATTGTTCGAATCATCTCAAAATCAGATACTCCAGAATCCCTTAAAGAAAATATCAATGAAAAACAACGGAATCAGAAGGACGTTAAAAATGGTGGATCAGAAGAAGATGAAGAAACCCTTTCACCAAAAGTTACTCTCACAAGTTTAAAAGTTCCAGAATTTGGGTCAATTGTTGCTAAACATTCTGGAGATTACAAACTTCGATGGGAAACTTCTGGAGGCGGATGGTCGCTAATTTCAAATAAGCTTCATTATATTGTTGAAATTTGTAAACATTAAAAAAGTATATTTGTGTTTCTGTATTTAAAATATTTTTATCAATTTTATTATTACTGCTGCTGTAGAAATTTTAAAATAAAGTTTTAGAATTAATTACAGTACTTTTTATATTTACAAATTGAGCTCATAAGGTCAACTTTTTGAAGTGTTTCCTTTTCACAATTTTATAAAATTATTAATTTATTTATTTTTTATATAATACCCATTATTTTAAATATAAAAATCCTTCTTTTCTAATACATATGTATATTTTTACAATCTGGTAAATATTTTTTACAGTAATTATTTAATAAAAAACTATGATACAAAAAACATCTATTAAAAAGGATAAAAATGCACACGCTTTGACGAACTGAAAAAAAAGAAGAAGCAAAAAAAATGGCAAAATAATTGTTGGAAGATTAATAACAGAACTTTTAAAAAATTTACATATTTTTGTTAGGTTTTGTTTAGGAATGATGTTTCCAAGGAAAAAAATGAGAATGACGTAATATGACATCATCATCCCTGAACAAATCCCTCGAAGAAAGTTTATTGGCCTTTTTTGGCACAAACTAAAAACATTCCATTC
The DNA here is from genome assembly GCA_024447195.1 of Panagrolaimus sp. LJ2414. Taxonomy (NCBI): domain Eukaryota; kingdom Metazoa; phylum Nematoda; class Chromadorea; order Rhabditida; family Panagrolaimidae; genus Panagrolaimus; species Panagrolaimus sp. LJ2414. The sequence continues at coordinate 952 of JAMRXY010000159.1, read as the reverse complement.
ACTTCAAGAAGGTAAGTTTTTTCATCATCCACTTCAAGGCCGGCATTTCGAAGGCAATCAAGCATAAAATCTTTGGTAATAAAAAGGCATGTAAATTTTCGACCACCAAATGAGCACCATGTTTCTTCAAGAATTCCACCCATAATAAAATATCCACCTGGGATAACTTGTTCAACGACATTCCGAATTGCCGTGGCATATTCCTCTTTTGTATTACAACAATATTCCATTGTAAAGAATGATGTAATAATATCAAATTTCTGTTCAAGATCTTTTCCACACTGGATTGAAGGTTGTTCAAAGCAATTTGCATAAAAAATGTCGCAAACTTTGGCACGAGTTTCTTTCTCGGTTTCGGCAACTTTTGACCAATCTTTTCCTTCACGAGTTAACATCATTCTTAAAGCGGCTCCCCAATCAAATGAAGATTTGCCATCTTTCCAACGTTGAAGTTCTTCACGATTTTGTGGAAGATAATCTGCAAGATATACTTCATCAACGGAATTTCGGAAACAGGCGGCAACATGAATTGTTGGACCTGCACCAAAATCAAGAAGTCGTTTTCTTTGGGGAAGTCGAGCAACAATGGATGGAAGGAATGTTAAAACTAATTGCATCGCAGGATCTTCAATCTTTGTATAAAAATCCTAAAAAAAGGATTGGATTACCGTAATCCTAGATATCTAATTTTAATATCCAAAGCAAAATTTGCATAAAATTCAAATTAGATATGCAAATTTCTCATAATTTTTTCAATTCTACATTTTTTAAAAGTCAAGAAAAATTTAAAAATTTGCATATTTTCCACACTTGGTTTTAAAATTTATGCAAATTTATTGGAATTCTTCATAAATTTATTGTACTTTTAAGCTTATAAAGTAATGACCTCAAATTAATAGTCAATCAAAAAATATGACTTACCTTTAAATAGGCGTTTGTATCGAATTCAGTA
>JAMRXY010000158.1:0-70283 GCA_024447195.1 Panagrolaimus sp. LJ2414 | reverse complement strand
TAATATGATGATTTTAAGAATCTCGCTTGCTGCAAAAAAAAACTTGGTTATGAAAAAGTATTGCATCATTCTTAAGCATGCTTATGAATGAAACAAAACATCTTATTTCAGAATTTTTTGATCGATGAAAATAAAAATGTTTAATAAGTCTAACAAATAAAAATATATCAAAAACGGATCAATGACTTAAATTATCTTAAAAATTTTATTTATTTATAAATTTAAAAAAAAAGCAAATAAAAAAGGCAATAATAGAAAAAGAAATATCAGATAATTATTCAAATTCATTCAAGACGATCTTCTCTCAATAAATGTTTGAATTCATTTCCAAGATAATCCTCCATTTTCTCAGGATCAACATATTTTATGACAGATTCAAGGGGATAAATTGTGATTGAAGAATGTTCTATTATATCCATTCTAAAAAAATTAAAATATTAATAACTATAGAAAGTGAATATTTAATTTTTACCGGAAGAGCATCAGAATAAAAAATGACGGATAAAAGCAAAGCAAAAAATGAACAAAATCTTCATGAATTTAGAGTTGGAATCAAACAAGAAAAAACAAAAAAAATCAACAAAATAATTTAATTTGTGTTGTTCTGAATATAATTTGCATAATAATAAAAGTTTTTGTAAAATTTGTTTATTTAATCCTTCAAAGTTTTAGAACTTTTTTTAAAGAACAGTGTTCAACAAAATTTGACGATATTTTTTGTGTTCAATCAAAGAAATAAAATGATGACTGTAGGCAGCAGCAACAGTAACATGATTACATTTCCAAAAAATTAAAGTCATTGAAAAAATATCCAAATGCACAAAGAATTGGAAAAAACAAAACAAAAAACACGTCATACGACGAGTCATTACGGTTTGACTTGAAAGGAAATTGAAAGCAAAAATAATTGGTCATCTTGATGGGTAAAAATATACAGATGAAACAAATCAAAAAGTAATGACAACAAACTTTTTTTAGCTTAAATGGCACAAAATTTCTTCCACATGTATTTGGCCACAATTTGTCAATTGATTTGTAGCCTCAGGCAAACGTTTAACTAATGAAAATGACCGAATTCAATGTTGGAAACATCAGACATGAAAAGTATGCCTTCGAAAAAATGCTAATTCAGAAAACACCCATATATATTTTTTGCAATGACGAAACTACGATTTTACGGTTTTTTAAAAAACTGTGTGAAAAAAGGGTTTTAAATTCAAGACTTACTTGTTTAACAAAAAAAAATTCAAAAACAAAACCAAATTACATCAATAAACATAAATTTGCATACAACGAGTAAAAAACATGTTTACCGTATGCATTGCAAACTATGCAAAAGAGGAATTTGCATGACCTTCAAAATTGGATAAAAGGGATTTGAGGCATAGAAAACTGTGTTGCATTTTTTGCATTCATTTCGTTCAATCAAGTCGTCTCTCTTTCTTTCTTCTCTCTCTTGCTGAAAAATGGCTCAATCTGTTCCACCTGGTGATATCAATACTCAACCTGGTACCAAAATTGTCTTCAATGCTCCATATGATGATAAGCATACTTATCATATTAAAGTAAGTTTTTATTCTTATATATTTCTCATATTAATACATATTATTGTTTAGATTACTAACGCTGGTGGTCGTCGTATTGGATGGGCTATCAAAACTACAAATATGAAGCGTCTTGGTGTTGATCCTCCATGTGGTGTACCTTGATCCCAAAGAATCTGTTCTCATGGCTGTCTCCTGTGATTTCCTTCCAATATGGTCAAGAAGATACCAACAATGATCGTATCACAATTGAATGGACCAATACCCCTGATGGTGCTGCAAAAACAATTCCGTCGTGAATGGTTCCAAGGTGATGGAATGGTTCGTCGTAAAAATCTTCCAATTGAATACAATCCTTAAATTATTTTGTATTGTAATATTTCTCTAAAATGTGTTGTAATTAATAAATGCTTTTGTAATATTTTCGTGTTTGGGTTGGGAAAATAGAGGGGGTATCGAATAAAAAGTATTAGGGGTTGTGGATTTGTTTTCCTGTTGTTTTGCTAAAGCAATTTGTGATATCTATTTTGTACGAATTGCATAAGGTATTCGACGATAAAAGGTACATGTTCTTTTGCTACAGTATGCATTATGCTAAAACGTATAAATATGTTGGGTATACTTAAAGATGTGCAAGTCAAAAATAAAAGTTGAAAAAAAAATTATTTTATTGTTTGTTCATAGGTACTTTTTAACCTGAATAAACCGAAAATAAAATCAAAAAAATTGTTGAAAATAGTTTAAAATGCCGAAAACACCATTTTAAAATGTGGCAAAGTAAAGTTTTTTTTGGTTGAAAAAAAAGAAAAGGGGACACTTTTTCCTTTTCTTCTGAATGAAGAGGTTACAGTATACCGTATACTGTAACCTCTTCATTCAGAAGATTTCATCAACTTCTCCAATAGTTTTGTACTTTCTTCATGTGTTTTTTTTTAATTTGAAAATTTAAAATAAATAAATTTAAAAATAAACTATTCCAAGTCTGCTGAAATAGGCGCAACTTGCGTGTAACTTAGGGAAAAAAGAGGGATAAAATAGAAACGATTTATTCTTTCTTTTTTACAATAGTTATACACAAATTTTTCTCTTTTAACCCTCGCATAGTTCCACAGGAATATTAAAAATATCCGTCAAGGAAAGGTTTGATATTTGAAAATTTATTTTTCAATGGATGCTTATTTTCCATTGATGAGCATTTTGAAGAATCCGGTAAGGCAGAGTGGAAAAATTCTGTTAACGCGATCAAAATTGAAAATTTTCATTAGAATTTTTTTGGAAAAAATGACCGTCGCGGCTCTTTCTCTCACTCTTTCTTATTTTCCTCTCTCCCAAAAATTTTTCTTCAAATCTCATAAAATGTTTTTTTCGAAGTTTATTACAGCAAAAACAGTTTGCAATCATTTGCTTCAATTTTAATTAAAATATCTTATTTCGTTTGTGTTTTCTTCTCTCATCAAAGATGTCTCTTTGGCTCTATGATCCTCTTAGTGAAATGCCTGCTCGAGGATGGCTGATTTAGAAAGCTCTCTTGATCATTTCTTTGATGCTTCAACTCAACAATTACCTCTGCGAGATCATCATGGCCAAATTCTCAACACTAACAAATTCTTTAAATTCACTGTTGATATGAGTGGATTTCAAGATAATGAAATTTTTGTTTATTTTAAAAGCGAAGATGTAATTATTATCAAAGCTGAACACAAAGAAGAAATTCGAGGTCTTCCTCGAATAATTCAACAATATCGTCGGCTCCAGATTCCAGAAGATGTCCAAAAAGAAGCAATCAAATATATGGATGATGAAAATTGTCGGCTTGTTATTTGCAATTAGTGATTCTGAAAGACGTTCAATACCTATTCAATTTATGAAAACTTTCTATAAATTTTTTTTTCGTTTTTTATAATATTTAATAAATTTGTCACTGTTTAAAAAAGTAGTTGTGTTTTTTTAAAGGGACATTGGGGGTAGTATTTGAGAGATGGGAAAACGGGTATTCTAGGGTGATGGGTTTATTAAAAGCAGTTTTTGAAAAGCATTTGAGATTAAGTCAAATTCACGAAGGTTGATCAACATTGACTATTGTTACAGTAATTTATCGAATATTGATAGCCTTCACCAGATTTTAAATGTCATCGTGTTTATCGTTTTTTAAAACAGCAATTGAAAAGATTTCAATAAAACGAAGAGCTACCATTTCGATTCATAATTTCGAAATTGATTAAAAGTGATACTGAATATTTCTATTGTTTTCTCAAGAAACAGTTTTTTATTTTTTTGTTGAACAATGATGAGCAATGTCGAAAAAGGTAATAATAAAAGAATTCAAAGTTGTACAAATTTAGGAACGTTTCCTTAATAAATTCAAAACTACGAGTTGATTTAATGAATATTAGTAAGGGTATACGGTAACCCAATTTCATTCAAGTCGAAGAAAAGAAAAACATGTTAATAAATGCATTTATTTAAAATCACACAAATTATAGGGTTAAAGATGTTTAATACATTACATTTATTTAGTGTTACACTACAGTATTCTTTCAACAGTCACAACTTTCATAAGACATTAATGGAATTGGAGCATATCGATTTGGTACGGTAACGGTAGAACCATTTTGTTTTGGGTAAGCTTTTTTCCGGAATGACAATGAGAAGGTACTTGTGTGATTCCATAACTCTTTCAAAACATCATGAGCAACTTCATCCCCAAAATTTTGTTTGATAAGTAAAATTGCCAAAAATCCATCAGCACCAAGAAAGTCATGAGTAAATGTTTCAACATGTTCTTCTGGGACTTTTGATTTCTTTAACTAAAAAAGATGAATAGAGATGAATGGTATACTGTAACAAAAACTTACTCGAAGTAAATCATCAATAAGTTTAGTTCGAAGTGGAGTAAGAAAGATAATTGTATAATAAATTGCAGAAAGGAATGAAGCAGCAATAATTCCAAGAAGCATAAAATAGGTAAATTACATACAACTTTTCATAGATGACATTCATTCCCAGGACACAGCTGACAGTCTTTTTAATATAAATTCCATCTTCAGCAATTGGAGCTCGACAAAATGTAAATAGAGGAAAGAATTTTGATGGAAAATATACATTCTTGAATAAAGTATGTGAAAGAACCTATAAAATAAAAATTAATAATTGCTTATAAAATATAAATCATACTTCAAACCCCCAATAAAGATTTCCTTGACCAATGTAAAGACAAATTGCATAAAATTGAAGACACGCAACTCCAACATATAGAAATTTCTTGAACAAGAAAAGTAAAGCTGTTGAAGAAAGAATAAAAAATCTTGGAGCATTTCCACCATCGGAAAATCCAAGTGCCAAAGTCATATATATCTGCCAATGTTGAAATCTTTTGTGCTTTAATATCATCCTTGCAGGAATCAGATTGACTAATCAATTTTGCTTCATTCAAAATACATTTCAAATCAATTTCTAAAAATACATATATAAATAAATATATTGGCGAAGAGATAAGAAGAATCCTTACTTCGAAAAGCTTTAGCAAAAACTTTCCAAAAGAATTTTGGAAGATAAAATACAATTGCATGTCCAAAGAAAAAGTATGGAAGCCACTAAAAAGATATAACAGTATTATATAAAATAATGATGATAAAAACGTACTGGGAAAATAATGAATTTGTGGGAGAAGAACTCCTTCAGAATCATCGGCATAAAAATGTGGTTGAACATAGCAAAAATCCAAAGAGAAATCTCTGCCAATCTTCTAAAAAACATTGATTAACTGATATGTCGATTATAGAAAAATAACAAACCATTATAATTTGCAGGAATCATGCATTCAAAATGATTCCCTAATCCAAGTCCGACAGTTGCAATTGTACAAAAGATGAGCATCAAACTAGAAGCAATCCAAGAACTGCATCGATCAATTCCATCCTCAAAAAAATCTTGAGGTCTTTGAAACAGCGTTTATAAAATTAGTAAATGGAAGTGTAAACATCGTTTTTGATAATCTTCAAAAAAATTAAAAGGATTAAAAAATGTTAGTGAAAGAAAAACAGAAAAGTTGTGTTTGTTTTTTTGTGAAAAAAACTTTGAATGAAAGTGTTGCGTTTCAAGAGAAAAAAAAACAAAGAAGGCAAAAAAAAAAACGCCGAGAATATTCTTTTTGGTGTACTGTAAAAAAGGAATTTTTAACCATTAAAAGAAATACTATTTATATGATTTAACTGAGGCAAGTGTTTACTTTTAATAACTTCATCGAAAGATCAAATGATGGACACATTTTTACTTTATCCAATCTACCGTAGTACTGAAACTATAGTTTCAGACATGGGCAGAAAATGCTGCCCGAAATAAAAATGCAAGAAATACAGTTATGATTATTTATAAGCCTTGTAAGGGATCGTCCAGATATGACGTCATCCGAAAATCAGCCTTACCCCCTATACATCAAAGACACTTTTTGCCGCACATCAAAGGCGGCACGGTCATTACCCCCATCCCTCCTGCATGACGTCATATCTGGACAATCCCTAAGTGTTAATTGTGATTTTTGAAAACTACGTACGCTTTAGTGTTGTTCAAAATTTTTTGACCATTAAAAAAAACTACTTCCCGTATTAAACTCTTTTACCTTTTTCGAAAAACCAAAAAAATTTCTTGTTTTTTTTCCCTTTTTTCAAAAGCATCTAAAAATTTTAAAAGAAAATAATAAAAAAGAAACAAAAATTTTTACACAATTGAAGAAAGTTTACAAAACGCCGGTGTTTATAAAAAAATTCCTTTGAAACATTTTCCTTTTTTTAGTTATGTTTTTTGAGTAATGTTTTACTTTTTAAACCAAGAAAATGAATGGTTGAAACAAAAATTTATTAATCATGTTATTATTCTAGGGATTGTCCAGACGTGATCAAAATCTGAAATTCTGAAACCCATCATTTTGCAACGTTATTTCCTTTGATGTTTTGCCGCTTTTAAAGTTTTTGCTTTTTTCGTTGCTCTTTTTATTTCTAAAATGGCCGTATAAAATAGTGTTGTTGCGACTCCGACTCCGGAGTCGGAGTCGATGATTCCAAAACATCAAAGGTGAGAATGCCGCCGGAGTCGACAAAAAGTAAAAAGCACAACACTGCGTATAAAATCTTTCAAAAAAGTAAGAAGGACTGTTACAACTTTGAAAAAAAATTAGTAACTATTAGAAATAATGTTTTAAAAAATGCTACCGTTCATAAATATATCTTATAAACATTATTACACTGTCACAACATCAGGTGACATGGTGATAAAAAATTTTAAAAATCTTAAAAACTTGTGACAAAAGTCTCCAATGACAATGCAAAAAAGAAGGAAGAATAAAAATATCGTCTTGGAAATTATTTTTTTATTACTATTTCAGTTGCATGGTTACTTCAATTTTTTTTCCTTTAAAAAATATTCAGTTTTAAAAATTTCGTTTTTGTTATTCATTTTTTACAGTCAAAACTTGTCGAAGAAGAAAAAATGGCTGGAAAAAAGTGATGGAAAAATAGATTACGGTAGTTATGATGAAGGAAATTCAAATTATTTTTCGCCACCAATTTGTAACTGAACCAAATTCTAAAACCGGAGGATTTGAAGGTTCTGATGTATGTACAAAAATTATTGAGTCTTTTTGGGAATTTTAAATTGCCAATATTTTTAGCTTTTTATGAAGATTACGGTAACATTTCTGGAATGGAGAAAAAGGAGACAAAAAATGAATTGCGTCAAAGAAGAAAAACAAAAACAAAGAAAAATGTTGAAAAAAACCCAACAATTTTAAAAAAGATAAAACGTAAGTGTTTTTTCTAATTTCAAAGTTTTTGTTATTCCGATTTTGGAACTTTTGGAGTCGTCTTCACTTTGTCGTAAAATCGTAGTTTTCGAATTCGAGAAAAATAAGAAAAGATAGGAATAAAAGTGCCATTTTTTAATCAAGGCATGGCGTAATCTGGTGAACTTTGAAGTTAAAGTCACCTCAAATCAGAAAATGCTTTCCCCCAACAATTCGATTTTTAGTTCTAATTTCTGATAAAGAAGAACTTGATACCACCAATAAAAATGCCGTGGCATTTTTCAACATTAACAGAAACATTAACCTACTTCTCATTTCTGGTCGTTTTAACCGTGATGGCACTTACAATTTTTTCATCATCAAGTTTGGATATGTATAATTTAATGGATGATTATTTTGTAACAGGTGTTTACACAAATTCTCCAGATGGCACTTCACCTTTTCAAGACATGAATAAATTGGAGAGTGTTTGGGATTATATTGAAAATCAAATTTTGCCCGGAATTTTTTTGGAATGAATCAGTTCAATACGGTAGTCCTGGAACATTGTATAATGAAAATATTTTTGTTGGAAAATTACGGCTTCGAATGTTAAAAGTAAATATTTTATGTTTGAGAAAAGATTTTTAAGGATACATAATTTTTAGGTTGGAAATCAAACATGCGCAATTGCGAGCTCTTTTGGGCGTGAAATTAAAGAATGTGCTCCACTGTACTCAAAATCCGCGGAAGATAAAAAACCATTTGGACCTGCAAATTCGTCAGCGTTAGTTTTTTTTCATTTTTAATTAATCTCAAAATAAAGGTCTAAAACAAGGACAACATTTTGGAGTGGGCAGAAACCATTTTGAGAAAACACAGCTTTTTATCTTGGATCGACGGCGGTAAAAGATCAAAGGGTTTTTATGATTTTGGAGGAGTACGCTACCATGCTTGCGTTCATGGAATCCTTGGAAAGAAAACATTGCAAAAAATAACGAACATCAATTTGTGCATCAACTTTACAAAAAAAATCAAACCCAACTTTTTGGGAAAGTTTCTTTTTTGATTAAATTCATTTTCATTTTTACAGATTCTCATACATGAAAGGTACGGTCATGGATTCCCCAGATTTCACAACCCCCGAATTTAAGACATTCGGCGGGGGTGGATACTTTCAAGACCTTCCAATCGATAATTTCAAAGATGCATTTTCAACAATTCAAAGTCTCAAAAATAATTCATGGCTAGATGAAGATACTCGAGTAATTTTCATCGATTTTACAGTATACAATCAAATAACAAAAATATTAGCGGCAACAAAAATTTATATTGAAGTTACTCCCCAGTTACAAGTTTATCCGGATAAATTTATTAAAACTGTTCAACTTTTTCGATACACCACTTTTGAGGATTTTTTGGTTCTTGTTTGTGAAGCTCTTTCTGTTCTTTTATTATTTTTTATTTCATTCGAGAAGGAATTGAAATTTACAAACAACGTTTACCGTATTTTGATAATAATTGGAATATCATGGATGTTATTATCGTTTTGGTAGGTTAATTTTTGAAGTTGTATTGTTTCATAAAAGTTTGCATGTCAATTTATCAAAATTTGTTCATTGATATTAAAGAAGAGATTCATGGGTATTTGGGGGTACTGTAAAGTACAGTAAACCAAAAGCGTACAAATTTTGGATGACAAGAGTTAATTTTAAAGTAAAAATTATATTTTATGAGGATGGTTTTTAGGATAGAAAAAACATTTCAAAAAGATTTTTACGATTTAGTTTTTTAAAAAAATTTTCCCATCTTCAGTATACTGTATATTACTGTGGACCTTTATTTGAAGTAACCAAAACAAAACTTTACTATGGTCCTAATAAACATAATGATTGTTGTTTTAAAAAATTGTTTCAAATTGAAAAATAATTTTTTAATTCCGAATAAAAACTTAATTAACAAATTTTATTTTGTAACAAAATTAACATATTTTTGCAGCTTTCGCTTGCATACATTGGATTTACGCTAAAATTTAATATTCTTGTTCATAACAAATCTGAAAAGATTTTTGATGCCGAAGATTACACTGATATCAGCAGCTTCTACAACACATATACTTCCCGAAAAACTTTGATGGCACTTTTAATTTGTGTTTCATATTTCAAAACATACAAATTTCTTGGTGTTACAAAATCAATGGTTTTATTGGTTGAAACATTTTATCGAACGGCACTTGAAATTTTGGCATTTGACATTGATTGTAGTTTTGATAATTTTTTGTTTTTCGGAAGTGGCATTTTTGAAATATGTTGGAGATTGCCCTGATTTTGCTACCCTTGATTCGGCTTTTATTGCTTTTGATCGTTTAATTATGGGTGATTTTGATTATGAATGTATGCGAGAAAATAATGGCGTTTTTACTCCTATTTTCATTATCACCTTTGCAGTTATCGTATTCTTTATACTTTTGGTAAAGTTTTTAATATAATTTTTTACACATGGTTACTGTAACTGGAAATATTAATGACTACTTTTTCAATCGAATATTTTAGATGACCTAAATTTGCCAAATCTGATAACCCTGATTTTATATCCTATTTTGTTTTTTTTTGGATTAATAAAGTTTTTTTAGAATGTATATTTGGCAATTATCAGTGAAGCTTATGATGTCGTCAATGAGGAAGGTTTATCAGATAAATTTATTATTGTCGGCATTTTGGAACATGTAAAACTTTAATATTGTTTTTTTAAACCTATTTATAGTAATTTTTTTTATAGTATTGGAAACAATTTCTTCGATTTGTTGGAATGAAGAAAGCAAAAAAACAAAAAGAATTTACAAAAAAGAAGTTTCGCGAATGGCAAAAATTTTTACAAAAGTTGTTGCATTTTGGATTATGCAAATTTGATATCTAACTTTTTAGATGCGGATATATCAAATCTGAAATTAATGCAGCGTTTGCCAAATTTGATATCAAAACACACCAAGATGTTAGTTATGAAAAGCAAAGCGAAGTTGAAAAACTTCTTGCAATTATTGGCAATGAAAAACCTTCAAATAATTTTATCTCTGATAAAAATTCATTACAATTTACAGTATGATTTTACAACTTTAAATTTAAAAACATTAAAACATTTAGAATTGAAACAAGATTGGATAATTCAATTGAATCTTCTACTAGCAATCTCACAACCTTCGTGCATAAACTTGATAAAACTAGAATGAATGAAGACATTTTTGAAAGCGATGAAAAATCTGTTAAAAAAGATGCTTGAAAATTTTGGTTTTTTAAAAAATAAATTTGAAGCAATGTTAACAAATTTTTTTCCAAAAACATTGAAAAAATTAGGATATTTATAATAATAAATTTTACTGACATAAAATGCATTCAAGATATTAAATAAGAAAATTTATCATAGATAGAAAGGAATGCAAAAAAGAGATAAAAAATTCAAGAGAAATAAATTAAAAAAAATGCGAAAATAAAAGATTACTGTAAAAACAATAAAGAAGGGCAATAAAAAAAAGTAGAAGTCGAGAAACTTTTCATTAAAAAAATAATTTTATTCAAATTAAATCATCCCCAAAAATGATGTAACAAGATTTCATTAAATGCATTTTTTTTGGGGGAAAACAAAACATAATTTTGCGATCTTCATTCCCCGGCAGGGATGAGAAATACGGCCGGCCGCAAAGAAATCCAGTTACAAAAACTAATGTTTTGATGATTCCTTAAAGATTTTAAAAGTTAAAAATCTTAAGGTTTTTTTCTTTAAATCGTTTTTCTTTGATATCTAATGTCAAAATGTAAATACATTGTTAAATTTCATGTTGGAAAAAGTGAAAAAAAATAAAATAGCTAAAAATTTTGAGCAAAAAAATTAGTATTGGAAAAACACGGCCGGCCAAAAATTTTAGGCCGTGAGGCCGGCCGGGCCTTCGAATTTTCGGCCGCGGCCTCGGCCGGCCGATTTTTTCCAATACTTATTTTTTTGCTCAAAATTTTCGCCATTTTATTTTTTTTTCACGGCCGTATTTCTCATGCCTGTTCCCCGGGAATTATTCTCTGGAAAAATTTTAAAAAGCTCATGATGACTTTGGGCGTCGAATAAAATATAGTGCCCTAGTTTCAATGGATCTAATTCCTATAAATGGAAATTAATGGCCTGGAGGGCCCTCCGGAGGGACGCCGTGACAAAATGAAGGATTTTTCTAAAATGAAAATGTAAAAAGGTTGAAAAGTTAAAAGATTTAAATACATACATTCATAAATTTTTCAAACAATTCAAAAATCGAAAGTTGCTGGAATATCGTGTAATACAAAGATGTTTAAAATTTCTAGGTTGAGATATTCAATAATTTTGTTGGTTGATTCTGAAGTAATCTCAGAAGAATCATATGAGAATATCCTAAATACACAAATATTTGCTAGTCTTTTAAAAAAAGTCTTATAAAGAAATTTACCATTGAAAATCTTTCACATTAGGAAGTAATCTAACAATTTCTTCAATGGGAACAATGCTTCCATCATCATATTTAATTAGAGTTTTGTAAAATGAAAAATCTTCAACGGTTTTTGATGAATTAATAATTTAAATCCATTTTAAGATTTTGAGCAGCAATTTTCAATCTTCTCATATCAAATACAGCTGTTTTTGAAAGAAGGCGAGAAAGATGATTTTGATCTTGTCCGGACAGTCCGTATAAAGAAAGTCGATTGCAAATCCATAAAGGCTTTGTAATATTATCAAAAGGATCATATTCTTCTTCTTGATCGTTTTCAAGTTTAAAATACTCCCATTCATCTACATTATAATGAAAATATTCCCATTCATTTCCATTAAAACGAAGATTTTCAATAACCATGTAAGGAAATTCTGGATAACGAAAAAAAGTTGAAATGCTCATAAGCTTTAACAAAACTCGTCTCCCAAATAGGAGCAAGTTAAAGAGTACAGTAGTTTAGATCCAAAAATTAAAATCTGCATAAATGCATTCTTAGGTTTTAAAAAATAAAAAATCTGTACTCAATAACTTGCTCATCAATTATTTAGTTGCAATTTTCATTGAAAATGTCTACTTCCCAAATAGGAGCAAGTTAAAGAGTACAGTAGTTTAGATCCAAAAATTAAATTCTGCATAAATGCATTTTTAGGCTTTTAAAACATAAAAAAAATGTACTCTTTAACTTGCTTATCAATTATTTAGTTGCAATTTTCATTGAAAATGCCTATCTCCCAAATAGGAGCAAGTTAAAGAGTACAGTAATTTAGATCCAAAAACAAAAATCTGCATAAATGCATTTTCAGGTTTTAAAACATAAAAAATCTGTACTCAATAACTTGCTCATCAATTATTTAGTTGCAATTTTCATTGAAAATGCCTATCTCCCAAATAGGAGCAAGTTAAAGAGTACAGTAATTTAGATCCAAAAACAAAAATCTGCATAAATGCATTTTCAGGTTTTAAAACATAAAAAAAATGTACTCTTTAACTTGCTTATCAATTATTTAGTTGCAATTTTCATTGAAAATGCCTATCTCCCAAATAGGAGCAAGTTAAAGAGTACAGTAGTTTAGATCCAAAAATTAAAATCTGCATAAATGCATTTTTAGGTTTTAAAACATAAAAAAAATGTACTCTTTAACTTGCTTATCAATTATTTAGTTGCAATTTTCATTGAAAATGTCTACTTCCCAAATAGGAGCAAGTTAAAGAGTACAGTAGTTTAGATCCAAAAATTAAAATCTGCATAAATGCATTTTTAGGTTTTAAAACATAAAAAAAATGTACTCTTTAACTTGCTTATCAATTATTTAGTTGCAATTTTCATTGAAAATGCCTATCTCCCAAATAGGAGCAAGTTAAAGAGTACAGTAATTTAGATCCAAAAACAAAAATCTGCATAAATGCATTTTCAGGTTTTAAAACATAAAAAATCTGTACTCAATAACTTGCTCATCAATTATTTAGTTGCAATTTTCATTGAAAATGCCTATCTCCCAAATAGGAGCAAGTTAAAGAGTACAGTAATTTAGATCCAAAAACAAAAATCTGCATAAATGCATTTTCAGGTTTTAAAACATAAAAAAAATGTACTCTTTAACTTGCTTATCAATTATTTAGTTGCAATTTTCATTGAAAATGCCTATCTCCCAAATAGGAGCAAGTTAAAGAGTACAGTAGTTTAGATCCAAAAATTAAAATCTGCATAAATGCATTTTTAGGTTTTAAAACATAAAAAAAATGTACTCTTTAACTTGCTTATCAATTATTTAGTTGCAATTTTCATTGAAAATGTCTACTTCCCAAATAGGAGCAAGTTAAAGAGTACAGTAGTTTAGATCCAAAAATTAAAATCTGCATAAATGCATTTTTAGGTTTTAAAACATAAAAAAAATGTACTCTTTAACTTGCTTATCAATTATTTAGTTGCAATTTTCATTGAAAATGCCTATCTCCCAAATAGGAGCAAGTTAAAGAGTACAGTAGTTTAGATCCAAAAACAAAAATCTGCATAAATGCATTTTCAGGTTTTAAAACATAAAAAATCTGTACTCAATAACTTGCTCATCAATTATTTACTTGCAATTTTCATTGAAAATGTCTACTTCCCAAATAGGAGCAAGTTAAAGAGTACAGTAGTTTAGATCCAAAAATTAAAATCTGCATAAATGCATTTTCAGGCTTTTAAAACATAAAAAAAAATGTACTCTTTAACTTGCTTATCAATTATTTAGTTGCAATTTTCATTGAAAATGTCTACTTCCCAAATAGGAGCAAGTTAAAGAGTACAGTAGTTTAGATCCAAAAATTAAATTCTGCATAAATGCATTTTCAGGTTTTAAAACATAAAAAATCTGTACTCAATAACTTGCTCATCAATTATTTAGTTGCAATTTTCATTGAAAATGTCTACTTCCCAAATAGGAGCAAGTTAAAGAGTACAGTAGTTTAGATCCAAAAATTAAATTCTGCATAAATGCATTTTCAGGTTTTAAAACATAAAAAATCTGTACTCAATAACTTGCTTTTCAATTATTTAGTTGCAATATTCATTGAAAATGTCTACTTCCCAAATAGGAGCAAGTTAAAGAGTACAGTAGTTTAGATCCAAAAATTAAATTCTGCATAAATGCATTTTTAGGTTTTAAAACATAAAAAATCTGTACTCAATAACTTGCTCATCAATTATTTAGTTGCAATTTTCATTGAAAATGCCTATCTCCCAAATAGGAGCAAGTTAATAATATTAATAATAATTTATTTTCATGCTCTAACACATGATAAAAAACAAACAAAATCAGTACAATAAAAAAAGAAACAATAAAAAAAATTGACATATATGTACAAACAAAAAGAAAAGATAAAATTTAAAAATTCAATTTCAACAATAAAATTTTACATAGGTAAAAAAATACAATTCAAACAATTTTTCAAAACTTTAAACTTTTAATGCCATAATGCCTCTCTTAAAAAGATTGGAGGTGGTATATTGTAAATGACGTGGTAGTTTTGTGTATTTGGAAACAGTTCTAAAAGTAAAAAAGTTTGTTTTAATGACTTTTTTTGAGTTTGGAATTTCCAGTTTTTTGGAAGATCCTCTAGTTTTTGAAGTTCGAACTGATAGATCCAATTTACAATTTATTTTTCCCGAAAGATAATCATTCAAAAAAATAAGATCAAACTTATTTCTTCGAATTTCTAAAGATTCGATACCTAACATTTCAAGTTTTTCTTCGTATGGAGCATTAAAATGAGGACGAAGTTCACGAGATCTGAGAAAAATAAGTTTTAGAGCTACTTTTTGGACTTTTTCTAGTTTATCAATCAAATAAACTTGGGTTGGATTAAAGACAGGTGTCGAAAATTCAACCAAAGGACGAACATAAGATTGATACATATGAAGTAAGAGTTTAGGAGAATGAGATTTAAGAGATTTGAAAAGAATAAAAAGACGAGATAGAGCTTTTTTTGAAATAGTTTTGATATGAGCTTTCCAACTCAAATCATCCGAAACGATTAAACCAAGATCCCGGAGGGAATTTTGATTATTTGGTAGTTTTTGATTTTTCAAAAAATAAGAAATTCTTGGATTTTTATCTGGAAGACAATGTAGAACATTGCATTTTTCGATAGCAATCTCAAGCTCATTTTGATCCATCCATATTTCAAGTTTTCCAAGGAAAATTTGAAGTGGAGGATTTGTTAAAGATAAATTAGAAGAAAAAGCTTTTAGATCATCAGCAAAGAGTTTATTTTCAACTTCTGGAGTTTCACAAAAAGAAATAAGATCGGAAATGAAAAATAGAAATAAAATTGGCCCGAGCTTAGATCCTTGTGGAACCCCAGAATTTGCATCAAAAGAATCAGAAAGAGAATCCCCAATTTTGACCCTAAATTTTCGGTTAGAGAGAAAAGCTTGAATCCAAGCAATGATAGAATTTGGAACATTTGCATTTTTGAGTTTTCGAAAAAGTAAAAAATGTTTCATTCTATCGAAAGCTTTTTTAACATCAAAATAAATTATATCAACAGAAATATTTTTTTCAGCTTTGGAGGTGATAAAATCAAAAGTCTCAACTAATTGAGTTGTGACAGATTTAGATTTTGTAAAACCATGTTGGCATGGAGGAATAAGATTATTTTTAGAAAAGAAATATTTCAAAAAATCTATTATAATTTTTTGAGGAATCATAGAAAGAGAACAATTTAGAGAGATTGGACGATAATTAGAAGCAAGGTGTTTGTCACCTTTTTTAAAAATTGGAATTATATGAGAAGTTTTCCATATTTCAGGAACTTTAGATTGCAAAAAAGATAAATTGATGATTTTAGTAATAGGTTTTGCCAAAGTTAAAAAACATTTTTTGAGAACAATATAAGGAATTCCATCCGGTGAAGTGTTACATTTAGGTTTAAGTTTTTGAAGGAATTCCTTACATTGTTCTACAGTAAGAAAAGAAAGAGAGCTATCTTTAACAGGAAAACAATCCTCAAAAAATTGTGATTTTTCAGAGTGAAAATTGTTCAAAAAATTTTTACCAAAAACAGCAGTTTTTTCAAAATCCGAAAATAAAGTTTTTGATTCAGTCGAAATTGCAGGAATAGACGAGTCGTTTTTGAGGTATTTGGCAAGATGATTAAAAATGCCTTTGCTACCGTATTTTTTCAAAATATTTTTTTCTTTTTCTCGTTTTTCCTGAATTGATAATTTATTTAACTTTTTAGAGATAAGAGAAATGGTTTTAAAATTGGCTGCTGTTTTTGGTAAAGATTTTTGAAAGTTGATCATAGATCTCATTTTTGGAGATATCTTATCTTCAGAAGAAGGAGAAACAGTTTTAACGAAAAGAGAGATCGCCTCATTAACAATTTTACAAAATTGAGAACAAGCCTGATCTACAGTAATGTTTTTTTGGTCCAAAAATCCCCATTTTTGTTCAAAAAAGAAAAAGTTCATTGATAAAAAGTCAGCTTTCTTAAAATTTTTAAAAGAAAGAGAAGGTTTTGGAGGAGGATTATCAGAACATTTCAAAGAAAAATTAACAACATTATGATCAGAGCCGAAGAATCCTGGATCTGTCGAAACGTTAAAAATATTTTGAGGAAAATTAGAAATGACAAGATCCAGGATTTTTTCTTTTCTGGTTGGAAGTGTTACAGAATTTGACATCCCAGATTCAAAAAGAAAATCAAGAAATAATTTTTCTTTCAAAAAATTACTTGACTTGGTTTCCCAGTTAATTTCTGGCATGTTAAAATCCCCAACAAGAATAATATCAGAAGAAGAGTTTGATTTTAAAGATAAAAGAGTTTCACAAAAATCTCTTACAGTATCCGTTAGGATATCTGGAGGGATATATGTGACAATTAAAGTGAAGGAAAAAGTTCCGAAAAAGATGTCCAAAACAAGATATTCGATATTTTTGATAGAAGGAGTTTTTCTAACCGTAAAAGGAAAATGTTTTGGAATGAAGGCGCAAACACCTCCACCCCGAGACTTTTTCGAATTGGATCTATCAGCTCGAACAACAATAAAATTAGAGTCTCCGACAAGAGTTGAATTGTCATTAAAAGAAACATTTTTGGAATTTAAAAAAGTTTCCGTAACACAAAAAATTGAATTTGGATAGGTTTTTAGAGTGGAAATCAAAAAGGTTTCTTTTTTAGAGAGACTTCTGGCATTAAAAAGCTTAAAGTTGAGAATAAAAGGATACAATGAAAATGAATTTAAAAAATCTAATCTACTACTACAATTAATATTCAAATTTTCAACCGACCTAATTATTTCCACTTGGCGTTGAGCGGCTTGAATGAAAGTTTTGAGAGGAATTGAGAGGAGTTGAAGGAACACTTGGAGCAGAGACTTTTGAGTATTTCAATTCATTTAATGGATCACGAATAACTTCAGGTTTCTTATCAACAACTTTGATGCATATTTTACCAGCATAAATTGTATATTCTTGATGGCTATTTGAATGTTGGAGTTCTCGAACACGAGCTTGTTGCTTTTTGAATAAATCATTTTCAAATTTGCGTTGTTCAGCAGACAAGGATTTTCGAAGCAGGATTTTCTTATCTTTGAATGAAGATGAATCTTTAATATTTTTTGCATTTGAGAGAATAGCTTTGGCTTGAGCACTGGTTTGGAGCCTAACTTTCAAGAGTCGAGGTTGAGGTTTAACAGCTTTTTCACCAGCTTTCTTTTCTTTAACAGTTCCCATACGAAAAGTTTCAACAACACAGGCTTCAACTTTCATTTCATCAATTAATTGCTTGACATTTGCAGTATCTTCAGCCATTCGCTCGGATGGAGTTTCTTTCGTTGATTCAGGAAATCGAGCAATGACAATACATCTTTTTCGTACTTTTTCTTCAGCATTAATTGATTCAGTTGGAAATTGTCGATAATTTTCAGGTTGTTTTTCAATCAATAATTTTTGAGTTTCAATGAGTTCTTTTTGAGTTTCAATACAACCAGCTTGAGTTTGAATCACATCATCTTTAGCACAAATAATTTTTTCTTTCATTTGAATTTCGGTTTTTAATCGATCATTTTCAGCTTTCAAGGAATCAATAAAATTTAAAATACCATATTTTGATTTTTCTGAAATAGCACCACGAGCATCTTTCAATTCTTTTTTCAAAGTTTCAATACTCATATTGAATTAATAAATATTTGAGAATAAATAAATAATAATAATTTGAGAGCAAAAAATTTGATCACCAGCACAGACGAAAAAAATTTGAACTGACGAAAAAAATTTGAACTACGAAAAAAATTTGAACTGACGAAAAAAATTTGAACTGTCGAAAAAAATTTGAACTGACGAAAAAAATTTGAACTGAAAAAAATTTGAACTGTGAAAAAAATTTCCAAAAATTAAATTCTGCATAAATGCATTTTCAGGTTTTAAAACATAAAAAATCTGTACTCAATAACTTGCTTTTCAATTATTTACTTGCAATTTTCATTGAAAATGCCTATCTCCCAAATAGGAGCAAGTTAAAGAGTACAGTAGTTTAGATCCAAAAATTAAATTCTGCATAAATGCATTTTCAGGTTTTAAAACATAAAAAATCTGTACTCAATAACTTGCTCATCAATTATTTAGTTGCAATTTTCATTGAAAATGCCTATCTCCCAAATAGGAGCAAGTTAAAGAGTACAGTAGTTTAGATCCAAAAATTAAAATCTGCATAAATGCATTTTCAGGCTTTTAAAACATAAAAAATCAGTATTCTTTAACTTGCTTATCAATTATTTAGTTGCAATTTTCATTGAAAATGCCTATCTCCCAAATAGGAGCAAGTTAAAGAGTACAGTAGTTTAGATCCAAAAATTAAAATCTGCATAAATGCATTTTCAGGCTTTTAAAACATAAAAAATCAGTACTCTTTAACTTGCTTATCAATTATTTAGTTGCAATTTTCATTGAAAATGCCTATCTCCCAAATAGGAGCAAGTTAAAGAGTACAGTAGTTTAGATCCAAAAATTAAAATCTGCATAAATGCATTTTCAGGTTTTAAAACATAAAAAATCTGTACTCAATAACTTGCTTTTCAATTATTTACTTGCAATTTTCATTGAAAATGCCTATCTCCCAAATAGGAGCAAGTTAAAGAGTACAGTAGTTTAGATCCAAAAATTAAAATCTGCATAAATGCATTTTCAGGCTTTTAAAACATAAAAAATCAGTACTCTTTAACTTGCTTATCAATTATTTAGTTGCAATTTTCATTGAAAATGCCTATCTCCCAAATAGAAGCAAGTTAAAGAGTACAGTAGTTTAGATCCAAAAATTAAAATCTGCATAAATGCATTTTCAGGCTTTTAAAACATAAAAAATCAGTACTCTTTAACTTGCTTATCAATTATTTAGTTGCAATTTTCATTGAAAATGCCTATCTCCCAAATAGGAGCAAGTTAAAGAGTACAGTAGTTTAGATCCAAAAATTAAAATCTGCATAAATGCATTTTCAGGTTTTAAAACATAAAAAATCTGTACTCAATAACTTGCTTTTCAATTATTTACTTGCAATTTTCATTGAAAATGCCTATCTCCCAAATAGGAGCAAGTTAAAGAGTACAGTAGTTTAGATCCAAAAATTAAAATCTGCATAAATGCATTTTCAGGCTTTTAAAACATAAAAAATCAGTACTCTTTAACTTGCTTATCAATTATTTAGTTGCAATTTTCATTGAAAATGTCTACTTCCCAAATAGGAGCAAGTTAAAGAGTACAGTAGTTTAGATCCAAAAATTAAAATCTGCATAAATGCATTTTCAGGTTTTAAAACATAAAAAATCTGTACTCAATAACTTGCTTTTCAATTATTTACTTGCAATTTTCATTGAAAATGCCTATCTCCCAAATAGGAGCAAGTTAAAGAGTACAGTAGTTTAGATCCAAAAATTAAAATCTGCATAAATGCATTTTCAGGCTTTTAAAACATAAAAAATCAGTACTCTTTAACTTGCTTATCAATTATTTAGTTGCAATTTTCATTGAAAATGTCTACTTCCCAAATAGGAGCAAGTTAAAGAGTACAGTAGTTTAGATCCAAAAATTAAAATCTGCATAAATGCATTTTCAGGTTTTAAAACATAAAAAATCTGTACTCAATAACTTGCTTTTCAATTATTTACTTGCAATTTTCATTGAAAATGCCTATCTCCCAAATAGGAGCAAGTTAAAGAGTACAGTAGTTTAGATCCAAAAATTAAAATCTGCATAAATGCATTTTCAGGTTTTAAAACATAAAAAATCTGTACTCAATAACTTGCTTTTCAATTATTTACTTGCAATTTTCATTGAAAATGCCTATCTCCCAAATAGGAGCAAGTTAAAGAGTACAGTAGTTTAGATCCAAAAATTAAAATCTGCATAAATGCATTTTCAGGCTTTTAAAACATAAAAAATCAGTACTCTTTAACTTGCTTATCAATTATTTAGTTGCAATTTTCATTGAAAATGCCTATCTCCCAAATAGAAGCAAGTTAAAGAGTACAGTAGTTTAGATCCAAAAATTAAAATCTGCATAAATGCATTTTCAGGCTTTTAAAACATAAAAAATCAGTACTCTTTAACTTGCTTATCAATTATTTAGTTGCAATTTTCATTGAAAATGCCTATCTCCCAAATAGGAGCAAGTTAAAGAGTACAGTAGTTTAGATCCAAAAATTAAAATCTGCATAAATGCATTTTCAGGTTTTAAAACATAAAAAATCTGTACTCAATAACTTGCTTTTCAATTATTTACTTGCAATTTTCATTGAAAATGCCTATCTCCCAAATAGGAGCAAGTTAAAGAGTACAGTAGTTTAGATCCAAAAATTAAAATCTGCATAAATGCATTTTCAGGCTTTTAAAACATAAAAAATCAGTACTCTTTAACTTGCTTATCAATTATTTAGTTGCAATTTTCATTGAAAATGTCTACTTCCCAAATAGGAGCAAGTTAAAGAGTACAGTAGTTTAGATCCAAAAATTAAAATCTGCATAAATGCATTTTCAGGTTTTAAAACATAAAAAATCTGTACTCAATAACTTGCTTTTCAATTATTTACTTGCAATTTTCATTGAAAATGCCTATCTCCCAAATAGGAGCAAGTTAAAGAGTACAGTAGTTTAGATCCAAAAATTAAAATCTGCATAAATGCATTTTCAGGCTTTTAAAACATAAAAAATCAGTACTCTTTAACTTGCTTATCAATTATTTAGTTGCAATTTTCATTGAAAATGTCTACTTCCCAAATAGGAGCAAGTTAAAGAGTACAGTAGTTTAGATCCAAAAATTAAATTCTGCATAAATGCATTTTCAGGTTTTAAAACATAAAAAATCTGTACTCAATAACTTGCTCATCAATTATTTAGTTGCAATATTCATTGAAAATGTCTACTTCCCAAATAGGAGCAAGTTAAAGAGTACAGTAGTTTAGATCCAAAAATTAAAATCTGCATAAATGCATTTTCAGGCTTTTAAAACATAAAAAAAATGTACTCTTTAACTTGCTTATCAATTATTTAGTTGCAGTTTTCATTGAAAATGTCTACTTCCCAAATAGGAGCAAGTTAAAGAGTACAGTAGTTTAGATCCAAAAATTAAAATCTGCATAAATGCATTTTCAGGCTTTTAAAACAGCAATTTGATACATTTGAAGAAAATAAGAAATCATTTTTCATTTCTTTAAAAGAGTTGGATTTTGACCATTAAGAAGTTTTGCCCCGAGGTCGATGTTGTAGATATTGAACTTGCGTACCTTTTTTACTGGCTATCCATTTCCTGCCCATCGATTTCAACAAATTTTATATTTTTCTAAAGCTCAGAAACTGGGCTATTTTATGCGATGTTTTTTTGCTCTGGGACTGGAAATATGCAAATTTTCCTTCTGTGTCGAAAATTACGATAGTCGAAATTTCGAGATTAGGGATCTGATAAAATTTTTTTCAATATGCATTCAAAAGCCCTTACTTAAATGTACAATCATGGTTAATAACGTTTTGATTGGTTTTCTTTTGGATTTTCCCGAATTTTTCCATTTTTGGCTATACAGTAATTTTGAATTACTCCTAAATCAAAAGTTCGAGATAGATCGCCGTTTAGAATAATGTTTTTTTAATCGATAATTCATTCATTTAAAAATTTCATGTGCCGCTCGTTTTGAATACTGTCGTATATTGTATCTTAAAACCGTTTATCGTATGACAAATTCGACTACGGCAGAAGAAATCACCGAACCTGTAAAAAATATTCGTTGTGGTTATATTTGCAAAAATCGAGTATAATTGCGTAAAAATAAAATTTCATCCTTATTACACCTGTCGATGCCCTCAACCTGGTTGTTCTAAAAAGTATGTAAAAAATTAATAATTATTAAGATTTTATAGTTTTTATTAAATTTTATCGCTGAATCTCATTTTGCCGATTTTCCAGAATTTTTTAATGGAAACTGATTTACTCTTGAATATTAAACTTTTTTGATTTTTTTTATTTTTTGAATTTTCTCAGAGGTTTTATTATTTTTTCATCTCAAAAAAAAACAATATAATTTTAATATTTTATTTTTATAAATACCATTGCAAAAATTGTAACAAATAAAGCACTGCCAAATAATCATAATAAAAAACATGAAATAAAAACAAAAATAAGTTTAAATAAAATTTATTGCATATATTTGTCAAGAGTTTGCCAAAGAGTCTTTCGGAGGTCATCAGGAGTTGTTTGGGGGAAATATTTAAGAGCGTCTTTGAGGGAATCTGTCATCGAAATTTTACCAGAATTTACAACCATAGTAAACGTAAAATTTGAGATGCATTCTTCCTCCGGATTTTGAATACCATAAAAAGGTTGGACATATGCACCACAAATTCGAAGAAATAACATTACATCTTCATGTGTACCCTTTGGTTCAGCAAATAAAACATTATGCAAATAAAAATAAGGATTTGCATTTTTTGACTAAAAAAAAGAAAAAATTTGAATAATATTCCAAACATATTATTAATGTGCTTACATAAAGTTTACGAAAATGAGCAGACATTTTGAGTGCACCCGAAATTGTTGGATGAAGGTCCTGTTTTGATTCATGATATTCGCATGTTGCGTATTCTTCTGGATTCAAAAACTTTTTTGCATCAGAACATTCTGTAATATATGCAACTGGAACAATAAATCGACCACCTGCTGCTGCAGTTAAAAGGAAGAAAAGTTCATTATCATCCGGTTTTTTAGCAGATGGAGAAAAAATTACAACAGAAGCATCTTCAAGATTTTCAACAACTTTTCCACCCAATTTTTCAATCATTTTTGTAATTTCTGATTTGCGCTAAAAAATAGAATCCTTTAGCTTTTTTTTTTAAATTTCGATAACAGTAAACTTACAAAATCAGGAAATTTGCGAAGGTAATAATTATGCGATTCGATTGTTTCTTTTACGGGAAATTTAACAGCATTATCGGGGAGATTTGATTGATAATATAAATTTTTAAATTCACTTGCCAAATCTTTGAGAACAGTTGTATAACGATGAGGTGCAAGAGATTGGAGTGGATCATACCCAGGGCAAGATGGTAATTCAGCAGGGATGGAAAGGGGAGTTTCACTATTATTTGGTTGTTGATTTTCAACCATATTTACATTGCTTTCATTACAACCTCCGATTTTTGGTTTTGCGGCAGCCGTTGAGATTTGTGGTTCTGCTTCTTCAAAAGTTTGAACTAATTCACCTTCATCATTTAATGCAGTTTTAACTAGTCGGGAATTATTCATTCCATTTGGTTTACCTGGACTTCTTGCACTCATTGCTGTAGGCTTTCTTCGAGGTGAAACACGTGTCTTTGGTTGGCTTGTTTTTGAAAGATATTCCTTACGGCTTTGAGCTTCTTTAAGAATTTTAATCCATTTTTCACGTTCATCTTCAAGTTCATCCAATTTTTTTAAAGCATTTTGTTCAGCCTTTAAAGCTTCTTCATATGCATTTGATGGCTTTGTATTAGGGGCATTATTGTTATCCATTCTTTATCGAATTATTGAAATTCAACAATAATTTCAGATGTCACGTATATGAGAGAAATCTGAAAAAGAAATAATCAAAAATGCAGTTCAAATTTGTCAATTTTTATTAAATTTTTAAATCATATAAAAGGTGGGAGTTTTTATAATTGACAGAAAAGCGAAAACAACTAAAACAGATGATGGGGATCCAGGTTGTCCAAGATTGGGGGAGGATGATATTATCACAGATTTCTTTAAAATACATAAAGAAAAGTTTTATATAATTTTTTTGCGCTAAAAGCTTGCCAGGAACAGTAATAACTTATCAAACGAAAATAAATCTACAAAGATATTAAATTTAAAAAATGCTATAACTTTTTGAAGACAATTTTACTAAACTCAGAACAATAAAGCAAGTTTTAGGCGCCATCCAGTGAAACTATATGTAACCATTTAGCCATTGTTCTGTTAGAAAAAAATTAAGAATAAAAGAACTAATTTGTGCAAAGTTTGAGCGGGAAGAAGGTATGCTGTGAAAATTTAAATCGAACCAGACGATCTCAAATAGGCTGCTTTTGCCACGAAATTTTTTTTGTTTTTTGCACACTCCAAAGGAAATGCGAGTGCTCAAAGAGTCGGCAGTCAACAAGAAATACGTGCATGTATTAGGTAAGTCAGTATGTCCGTTCGCACGTTTGTCTTGCTGGCATTTTAAAATTTACTAAACAACCCTCTGAAATGAGTATGCCTGCCGTAACCTTTTCATGAAGATTAAAAAATCTGTAAAAACATTTTTGTGTATTCTGGTTGATAGTATTGTGTTCAGTAATCATTGAGTAATATTCTTTTGTCATTTCCAGTGATATTGAAGTGTTACAGAAAAATTTTCCTTGAAAATCTGAGCTACAGTACCCCCAGCACTGAAAATTCCACAAAAATTTCTGAAAATTCCCGAAAATTCCAAAATTTCCAAAATAATTTTTTTTTGACTTTCTCAATTAATAAAAATTTTTATTTAAATTTATTAAAATAAAAACAATAGTTTCTTTTGTTTTTATAGTGAATAAATATTAAATTTTTACAGAATTGTAGGACAAAATATGTTAACAAATAGGTTTCACAAAAACAGATGTGTCATTATGACAAAATCTTGCCATTGTGGATCTTATCGCTCTCAAAGAGTAATAATTTCCACATCTTTGATCATCCCTCAATTATTAAATATTTTGAAACAAAATGAAGAAGAACTATTGAGTGAACGGTAATTTTTCCTTTATTCTTAATCAATTATTAAGGGGAATTAACAATTCTAATCAGAAGTAAACATTACAGAGTACCAACGGATAAACGAGGTGATCTCAGAGATTTTATGCAAATTAGATTTGCTTTAAATGAATTATTGCTCGAATTAATGATTAATTCTGATGGTGTTTCTCCGAAACAAAATTCTCGGTAAAACTTCAGTTTTAAATCATTAAATTAAATGACCCATTAAGTTATCTTTTTAGAAAACCATTTCACCCTATTTTTTGTTGATAAAAAATTTGTGCGGCCCTAAAAGAACATCCATCAAAAATATGATTGTTGCGCAGTAAAAAAGTTTGCTACATACTCCTAAAAATTGGGGCACTATTAACTCCTTTTAGGAGTAAATTTAGTCTTTTTTCTGTTTAGGAGTGGACATTTTGTGTACCCACTTAACATGGACTAACATTTACTCCAAAAAAGACCATATTTACTCCTAAAAGGAGTAAATATCGTCCTATATTTTTTAGGAGTGGACACTTTTGCACTCTTTTTTTTCAGTGTGCGGGAATAATTCATGGCCTTAAAGTTTCCTGATACACAAATTTGGGATATTTCTTTACAACGTCTTTTTGCAGAATTACAAATTCTCAAAAATGGCATTAATTATGTTTGCGCAAATGGTAATCAAATTTCTGTTAAATCAGTAGCAACCGATTCTATTCTTGACCAAATTGTGGGTATCTTGTCTTTCAATTTGTAAAAAAATGTGCCAATTTATAGAAAGCTCAAATGCTTTATGATCTTGCAAGTAATATATCATATGGATTCACATGTACAAATTGCACCGCTTTTCCAACTCGAGAAGACAATGCATGGCTTTTTTCATCTGGCCCCCTTCGAACTTCAACCAATGGAATTGGGCTTCCTGCAAATGTTACTCCGTTTAGTAAAATTGCACCATCTTCAACATATCGCCTTGATGGCATTCATGTCATCGATGATAGACTTGGAAAGAAATTGATTTATTATCATATTTGCTAAATAATTATAAAAAATATGGAAGATGTAAAAACTGCAATTAATCGGGAGTTGATGAAAAATGGCAACCATTCTTTAGCTTATGCAAAAGAATTATAATCACTAAATAAATGCTCATCAATTACGTCTTTATTTTGCAATTTCAATTCCATTATTAGCAACTTTCAAAATTGAAGATATCATTTTTCCAAAGTGATCACTTTGGAATATGTTCTGTGTTAATAAATAAATTTTCATAATTGTTTAAACCTTTGTCGCTTGAGGTTATAACATCTTGCATTACTTCATGAGGACAGAAAACTTCATAAAATAATCTACGCATAACAAATTTAAAAATTTTAAAATATTTTACTTCTGTAATAGAAACTAAAAAAGCAATAAAACAAAAGATTCTGCAAAAATCAAGTGTTTCAAAAAAAATCTATTGAAACACATAATTTTACATTGAAAAACAATAATAAAAAACGTAACTTTCGTGAACCTTTACATAATTCAGTGCAATTAAAATGTTAAAAAAACCGGTACATTCAACGAAATAAAATTCAAGTTTTTCATTGTCTTATTTAACTTCCATATTTGTAACATTTTTAGAACAAAGAAACCGTTTCAGCGACTTTAGTTTTTCTTAATTTGAACAAAATGCAAAAATCAAAAACAAGAAAAAAAAGGAAAAACAGAAGAAAGGTAAAAAAATAGAGTAGGCGAAGGGAAAGTAAGTAACAAATATGAACAGGTTTCAAGGAAGAAGAAAAAAATAGGTGGGAAGAAAAAGAGATGGAACCTGAATGGGGGAATGAATTCTGTGTGAAGGTCGTTGTCTGAAAAGTTCAAAGGGGGGTTATAAAAGGGAAGAGGTTAAACGTCAACAAATCAGAGTCAAGAAGAAGAAGAAGTTTCTTTCTCTTTTTTACTTCTTCAACTTGTAAGATTTTGATTACAAGGATGAAAGCTGTAGCCCTTCTAGCCTGTTGTATTGGCCTTGTCGTCGCTGGCGGCGGTGGAGGATATGGAGGTGGCGGAGGCTTTGGAGGCGGCGGCGGTGGTGGATATGCCACTGGCGGCGGCTCACAAGGCGGTTATGCCCCTCAACAATCCTACGGCGGTTCCATGGGAGGCGGCGGCGGCGGATATGCACAATCAGGAGGCGCACAGCAAAGTTACGGACAACAAAGCTACGGAGGGTTTGTTTTTCACTAAAAAAGAAAGAAATTTTAATTCAAAATTTAAATTTAGACAACAACAACAACAAAGCTATGGAGGCGGACATGGCGGTGGATATGCTCAAGCTCCCCAACAATCATACCAACCCCAACAACAATCCTTCCAACAACCCGCACCACAACCCATGTATCAACCTCAACAACAACAACAATCCTACCAACCCCAACAACAACAATCTTACCAACCTCAACAACAACAATCTTATCAACCACAACAACAGTCCTACCAACCTCAACAACAACAACCCCAACAACAATCATATCAACAACAACCTATGGCAGCTCCAGCTCCTCCTCCCCCACCACCACCACCACCTCCTCCTCCCCCACCACCACCACCACCTCCTCCACCACCTCCACCTCCTCCACCACCACCACCTCCACCACCACCACCACCACCAGCTCCTGCCCCACAACCTTCTTATCAACCCCCAGCTCCCCCAGCCCCCGCTCCCCAACCTAGTTATCAACCTCCAGCTGCACCTGCACCAGCTCCTCAACAAAGTTATGAACCTGCTGCACCAGCTGCTGCTCCAGCTCCACCACCACCTCCTCCTCCTCCACCACCACCACCACCACCTCCTCCTCCACCACCACCACCTCCACCCCCACCTCCACCACCAGCCCCAGCACCAGCTCCCCCAGCTCCAGAACATCCAGCAAGTGCAGGTGGATATGATGTCCCACGTTCCAACAGCGTTCCCGCAGCTCCTAAATCATATTCAAATTCTGTTTCAAGTTCTTATTAAAGATTACGACTCTCATTTTATTTTTAATCTCATTTTTATTCTTTCACTGCCATTCAATTTTACTACTGTAAAAATAAATACAAAGTTTTAATAAATCTTCTGTTAAAAACAACAACATTTTGCTCTTTATGTGTGCCGTATTATTTCGAAACCCACATTATACTTTTTCTATCACATGATGCGGGGGTAAAGATGATTTTAGTTGGTTTTACAAATGTTTTGCAGTTTTGATATGTATGTCAATCACTGTAATGAATTCCTTTTTTTGGTATTGTATTTTATTAAAACAACACATAATGACAATAAAAAGGTTAATGGGAAATTTATTTACAAAAATATTTTAAAAATTAATTTACATAATGTACTGTAACTAAAACATAAAGAGTTTAATAAGCGAGTCCAGGGATACGGTTGTAAGGGTTAATTCCAGAAAGAAGAGGATTTCCATAAAGGGAATTTGGGAATCCACCAAGTCCAAGTCCAGCATTTAATCCAAGTCCGAGTCCTTGTGGATATCCAAGGGTATTTAATCCATTCAAACCAGAAAGTCCAGTAAGTGGGTTGAATCCATTAAGACCATTCATGCCATTTAATGCATATGGATTGAAACTGTTGAGGCCATTCAAACCTAATCCAAGACCAGCATTTAAACCAAGTCCAGAGAGAAGGGGATTTGTGCCATATCCTCCATATGGGGATGTCAATGGACTGTTGCCATATCCTCCCAAAAGTGGATTCATTCCTGAGATTCCAGACAAGGCAGGATTGAAGGAATTCATGAGTGGATTGTATCCAGTGAGGGCAGGATTTGCAATGGGATTAATTCCAAGAGCAGGACTGCCAATTGGATATTGAGCAAATGCAGCCGTTGAAAGAAATGCAAGAGAAACAAGAATTGTTGTAAAAGCCATTGAATGTAAAGTAATTAGATGAAGAAAAATAATTGGAAAATGATGATTTGAAGGGATTTTCGTGAAGCTTATATACAAACTTAGTCGATGTTGTTGTTGATCAAAAATCTTGTTTTTCCGTTTAAAAAAATTAAAAAAATAGGAAACAAATAAAAATTTTAAGGCAAACATGATCCTTTTTGGATTGTTTTTATCCGGAAACATAAAAAATAAGAATGTTTTACAAAGGTTTTATTTGCACAAATGTATTTTTTTAATTAATTTGCAACAATAAACATGATCAAAACATCATGTTTATACCAATTAATTTAAAAACATAATTTTCGATGACAAATATTGGCTTAGAAATTGTTGTATATTTCATTCAATTTTAAAATTCACGGTATTTTTTGTCAAAAAATTATTGATCGAGCGACACATAAAAATTTTTAAATGAAATTTTTTGTGGTCCATTCGATTAAACTAGATGAAAAAAGGTTGTTTTGAAAGTTTTGGCTTTATCTATCTCGTACTTTTGATTTAACAATAAAGTAAAGTTATTGTATAGCCAAAAATGGAAAAATTCGGGAAAAATCCAAAAGTGAACCAATCAAAAAGTTATTTCCCATTATTGTACATATAAATAAGGGCTATGAATTGCACTATACAAAAAAATTTTATCTGACCTCTAATGCCGAAATTTCGGGTACTGTAATTTTCGGTACAGAAAAAAATTTGCATATCGAATTTTTCAAAGCAACGACATATCACACCAAATAGCCCAGTTTCTGGGCTTTCCAAAAATATAAAATTTGTACTTATCCAGTGGGTAATTTGCGATAGCCAATGAAAAAGGTGCGCGTGATCAATATCTCCAACATCAACCTCAGTGTAAAACTCATGTATGATGAAAGATAAGGTTGTTAAATCTCCCGGGAGATTTAAAATAGCGGCAGATCTCCCGTAATATCCGGATTTTCCAGAAAGGTAGTCAGATACCAAAAAGGATTTTTTTGTCAGTATAAACATTAGTAAAGTCATAATAATTAAGTTTTAAAACTTTGTAACCTTTTTACAAGATTAAATGTCAGTAAAACATACAATTGTCTCAACTCTAAATGGTTCTGCTCTTCAATTTAAACCTTCAAATTATGATACCAGATTCAAAAAGAATTATTCATCAAAAGAAAAAATTACAAACAAACTTCGACCCTCCCACTTTTCAACCAGAACTTCAACCTTCATGAACCAACTCAAAATCAATATCTCAAACTTCGCGCAAAAGAAACAATTCAAACAATATCTAATGAATACAGAAATTGATCACTATTATTCTTAAATTTTTGTTTTCTATTGTATATGTCTTTTCCATGTAAATTTTCTATGTATTTTTCAATTGTTAAATATTTATTTTTTGCCTCGTTCCACTACTCCGGTAGTCGGAACGTATAAATAAAACTAAAAAACTAAAACTATCTTAACAAGTTTTGAGCGACAAAAAAAATACAAATGGCTAATTACAATCAAATGCGCCAAAATTTAAGCTTTTTTGATGATTTTTGACTGTTTTTATCATCAATAAATCACCAAAAATGTAAAAAAAAATTTTTGTTTTGGTGTTGAAAAAAATTTTTCGGGAGATTACGGGAGATTTCCCGGAAAAAAATCGGGAGATCTTCAGGGAGATCTCCCGATGGAGATCTCCATTTGACAACCCTAATGAAAGATATTGACCTGCGGCGAATTGCACAATGAAATATCATGTTGTAAGAGTATTCTGGGTGAGTTTCATAACATTTTGATATCATTAAGACATATGCCATTAACATGAAATTTTGAAATTTTGAAATTTAGCAACATTAGACTTCGAAGGGAAAATCAGGGTAATTTGGGTTTTTAGTCAAAAATAAATGAGTTAATGCTTTTAAAACATTATATAGATGTTATATAAGTAATTATAAACACTGAACATGGATATTTTGGTCATTTTCGATTTTTCCGGTTGGTTTGAAATTTGCCTTATTTTTGACCATTTTTTTGAGGTATCAAAACTATATGAAATATCATTCCTATCAATTTTTTTTGCCGGTAGGTACATTTTCAACACCTGGGGATACCAACTTTAAATATCCCTCAATTTTAAAATTCACGGTATTTTTTGTCTAAAAATTATCTCTAAAATCCATGTTTTTTGCATTAATAATTATATAATAATAATTAATGATTAATTCGAAAATTCGAGAAAATCGAAATTATGAAAAAATTTGCATACGCATCAAATTTGTTCCTGATTCAATTTTAGTGGCAATATTAATCATAAAAATCAATTTTGAGACATCTGTAAATTTTCTAATCCTGTCGTATAGTGTCTCTTAAATAATTTTCAACAGCTTATATACAACAATTTCTAAGCCAATATTTGTCATCGAAAATTATGTTTTTAAATTAATTGGTATAAACATGATGTTTTGATCATGTTTATTGTTGCAAATTAATTAAAAAAATACATTTGTGCAAATAAAACCTTTGTAAAACATTCTTATTTTTTATGTTTCCGGATAAAAACAATCCAAAAAGGATCATGTTTGCCTTAAAATTTTTATTTGTTTCCTATTTTTTTAATTTTTTTAAACGGAAAAACAAGATTTTTGATCAACAACAACATCGACTAAGTTTGTATATAAGCTTCACGAAAATCCCTTCAAATCATCATTTTCCAATTATTTTTCTTCATCTAATTACTTTACATTCAATGGCTTTTACAACAATTCTTGTTTCTCTTGCATTTCTTTCAACGGCTGCATTTGCTCAATATCCAATTGGCAGTCCTGCTCTTGGAATTAATCCCATTGCAAATCCTGCCCTCACTGGATACAATCCACTCATGAATTCCTTCAATCCTGCCTTGTCTGGAATCTCAGGAATGAATCCACTTTTGGGAGGATATGGCAACAGTCCATTGACATCCCCATATGGAGGATATGGCACAAATCCCCTTCTCTCTGGACTTGGTTTAAATGCTGGTCTTGGATTAGGTTTGAATGGCCTCAACAGTTTCAATCCATATGCATTAAATGGCATGAATGGTCTTAATGGATTCACACCCACTTACTGGACTTTCTGGTTTGAATGGATTAAATACCCTTGGATATCCACAAGGACTCGGACTTGGATTAAATGCTGGACTTGGACTTGGTGGATTCCCAAATTCCCTTTATGGAAATCCTCTTCTTTCTGGAATTAACCCTTACAACCGTATCCCTGGACTCGCTTATTAAACTCTTTATGTTTTAGTTACAGTACATTATGTAAATTAATTTTTAAAATATTTTTGTAAATAAATTTCCCATTAACCTTTTTATTGTCATTATGTGTTGTTTTAATAAAATACAATACCAAAAAAAGGAATTCATTACAGTGATTGACATACATATCAAAACTGCAAAACATTTGTAAAACCAACTAAAATCATCTTTACCCCCGCATCATGTGATAGAAAAAGTATAATGTGGGTTTCGAAATAATACGGCACACATAAAGAGCAAAATGTTGTTGTTTTTAACAGAAGATTTATTAAAACTTTGTATTTATTTTTACAGTAGTAAAATTGAATGGCAGTGAAAGAATAAAAATGAGATTAAAAATAAAATGAGAGTCGTAATCTTTAATAAGAACTTGAAACAGAATTTGAATATGATTTAGGAGCTGCGGGAACGCTGTTGGAACGTGGGACATCATATCCACCTGCACTTGCTGGATGTTCTGGAGCTGGGGGAGCTGGTGCTGGGGCTGGTGGTGGAGGTGGGGGTGGAGGTGGTGGTGGTGGAGGAGGAGGTGGTGGTGGTGGTGGTGGAGGAGGAGGAGGTGGTGGTGGAGCTGGAGCAGCAGCTGGTGCAGCAGGTTCATAACTTTGTTGAGGAGCTGGTGCAGGTGCAGCTGGAGGTTGATAACTAGGTTGGGGAGCGGGGGCTGGGGGAGCTGGGGGTTGATAAGAAGGTTGTGGGGCAGGAGCTGGTGGTGGTGGTGGTGGTGGAGGTGGTGGTGGTGGAGGAGGTGGAGGTGGTGGTGGAGGAGGTGGTGGTGGTGGTGGGGGAGGAGGAGGTGGTGGTGGTGGTGGGGGAGGAGGAGCTGGAGCTGCCATAGGTTGTTGTTGATGATTGTTGTTGGGGTTGTTGTTGTTGAGGTTGGTAGGACTGTTGTTGTGGTTGATAAGATTGTTGTTGTTGAGGTTGGTAAGATTGTTGTGTTGGGGTTTGGTAGGATTGTTGTTGTTGTTGAGGTTGATACATGGGTTGTGGTGCGGGTTGTTGGAAGGATTGTTGTTGGGGTTGGTATGATTGTTGGGAGCTTGAGCATATCCACCGCCATGTCCGCCTCCATAGCTTTGTTGTTGTTGTTGTCTAAATTTAAATTTTGAATTAAAATTTCTTTCTTTTTTAGTGAAAAACAAACCCTCCGTAGCTTTGTTGTCCGTAACTTTGCTGTGCGCCTCCTGATTGTGCATATCCGCCGCCGCCGCCTCCCATGGAACCGCCGTAGGATTGTTGAGGGGCATAACCGCCTTGTGAGCCGCCGCCAGTGGCATATCCACCACCGCCGCCGCCTCCAAAGCCTCCGCCACCTCCATATCCTCCACCGCCGCCAGCGACGACAAGGCCAATACAACAGGCTAGAAGGGCTACAGCTTTCATCCTTGTAATCAAAATCTTACAAGTTGAAGAAGTAAAAAAGAGAAAGAAACTTCTTCTTCTTCTTGACTCTGATTTGTTGACGTTTAACCTCTTCCCTTTTATAACCCCCCTTTGAACTTTTCAGACAACGACCTTCACACAGAATTCATTCCCCCATTCAGGTTCCATCTCTTTTTCTTCCCACCTATTTTTTTCTTCTTCCTTGAAACCTGTTCATATTTGTTACTTACTTTCCCTTCGCCTACTCTATTTTTTTACCTTTCTTCTGTTTTTTCCTTTTTTTTCTTTTTTTTTCCTTGTTTTAGCAGTCGATTTAGTTATGCGGTTTAGCTGTTCATCAGACAATGGGTATCTTTTCAAATATGTGGAACTAATTATTTTTCTGTTTTTTGTGATAATTTTGTTTTATTGAAATTATTTGTGCTTTCATTTTCTGTCTCATTAATGTTTTTTGTTGCTCCAGTTTTTAATGCTTAAACAACAACCCTCTTTAAAGAACGTTTTGTTTGAAATTTTTTTGAAGCATTTAGTTTTGGATTACGGTATAGCGGATTTGAAGATTCTTTTATTCTATCAAATTAAGAATATTCCATTATTACTGTAAAAATTTAGAGTTGAAGGTTTTTTATTTGATACGGTCTCGTCCATTTGTTTTGTAAGATCTAATCCACGTTTACTGTAGTAATGTTGTATTTTTACAACAAGTTTTATACCGTGTTTTTTTATAACATCAAAGTTAATAGAATTATTAATTTTTCCACAAAAATTACTACAATAAACATTTTTCTTAGGTGGCAGTGACTTAATTAAAGCAACAACTCTGACAATTTTTACAAATGATTCGAATATGTTTGTTGCAAACTGTAACAAAGAATGTAATAACTGTGTAAAACCAAAGATAAAGAAAGAAATTAAAACTATTTATTTTTTTAAAAATCAGTTGATTTTTAATTATATTTAAAATTGTATTCTACAAGATCATCATAATTTATAAGGGTACGAGTGTAAATCCGTCTCAAAATTTCTTCTCCAAGTCCAAGTGTTTGTCCATCAAATAAGGAATATATTGGTACAGGATCTTGAGGAATTGGTGCAATATTCGTTAACATTGGTACAGTTGTTTCTTCAGATTTTGACAAAGTTTTAAATCGATCAGTTCCAAATCCAGGTGGAGGTGTAATAATTCTATCACCATTGATAATACATTCAGTCATAGGATCATCAGGGCTCATCGATCGATATGATTCTGCTACAATTTTCGGACTACAAGCAATTGAATGAAATCCAGAATCATGATCAAAATCATTTGGTATATACATTTTCAAGCATGGATCTTGAAGTACCGCTTTACAGAATGCAGTTTCATCTGTTTGTACAGCCATTGATCTCAAGGTTGGAAATGAATCGATAAAACTATTTGATGAAAAACTTTCAAATGATATTCCAGATGTTGTTGTATTTGGTGGTGACATTGGACGTTCTAATGTTGATATTAAATTTAGGCCATCTTCTTTTTCTCCATTATCACGTTCTTCTTCATCCAATTCATCGATTGATAAATCTTGTTGCCACTGATTTATCAAACTTTCAGTTGTTGCTGTCCTCGATAATATTTCAGTTGTTCTTGATTCACCATGATTATTGTTATTATTATTGATTTCTGGTTGAGGTGGTATCGACTAAAATAATAAACAGTTAATTACAGTAAGCTTATCAGATAAACCTTGGACAAGAACAAACATTTTAGGGAACATTCTGTTAAAAACAGAAAAAGTCCATTTTTGGCATCGACCTACAGTATCCCCCAAATACAAATGCTAACAAAAAACTTACAGCTACCCGAGGTTGAGGTTTCACTTTCGGACCATCTAGAGAAGGCTTTGGAGGCGTTTTTATAGGTGCAAATCCAATTGGTTTATGTATCACTTTTTTCACTGTTGTTGATCCAGAAGCTTTTGATATCGATGTAACACTTGAATTGAGTGAATTTGTGGTTATTTTCCTCGTCCTTGTTGGTGGTGTAATCTTCAAAGGTCCATACCTATCCTAGAATAATAATGCAATGAAAGAAGTTAAAAATAAAGCACAAACTTCAAGAAACATATCACATGGTGGTGGACTATGCGACGACAAAAAATGTGTATCCAATTCATGAGCTTTTTTCCTAAAAAATAAAATTTTAATGTTGTCATTTTAAAAAAAGTTTAAAAAATACTTACAAATCAATTGGTGGTGGAATACCCTTCTTTGCAAATTGTAGAGATGGTAGATTTGCTTTTGGTTTATTCTTCTTTTTATCTTTCTTTTCTCGAGGTGGCTCTAATAACGCCTATAAAAACTTAATATTATATTCAAAAAAAGATTACAATATTTAATTACAAAATTCATACTTCTCTTTGCTTCCATGCTTCATCATCTCTTTTCATTTGGCCTTTCCCACATGGGCATCGTAAACTTCTTTGCACCAATGATAAACCTTTCTTTCCCCATAAATTATGTTTTCTATGCCCATCTGTCCATCCTCGAGCAGAACCTTAAAAACAAAAAAATTATTGAAAGAGAGAAAAATCAAATGACAAAAAATGCGTCCGAAATTAATATGTTCACAGCCGCAAACATTTTGTCC
The DNA here is from genome assembly GCA_024447195.1 of Panagrolaimus sp. LJ2414. Lineage (NCBI taxonomy): Eukaryota > Metazoa > Nematoda > Chromadorea > Rhabditida > Panagrolaimidae > Panagrolaimus > Panagrolaimus sp. LJ2414. Next base: position 33,498 of record JAMRXY010000158.1, on the reverse strand, counting down.
AGCTGATGAATCACTGTTTTATGCAACAAATATGCAACAGTCTTTTAAAGTTGCAGTTGTTGTCAAATTTTGATTCAAGAATAACAAAATAAAGCAAACCTTGATTTTGTAAAATTGTCATTAAGCCATGTTCCAAAGAATCAAAGCATTCTTGATGTACCAAATGTCTTGTATGCAGACAATCAGGATTTGTACAGCTTAGCTTTATCCCTTCTTCCAAAGATTGAGGTAGTGGATGTCCAATCCTTGAACATTTCACCAATGGAATGCAACATATTATACCATCTGGACCACGAATAATTCCATCATCTTTTCTTGATTTTGCTGCGGCTTCTCTTAAAAATTGAGATTAATTAAATATTATTTAAAAACACAAGTCCAACTTTTTCAGTCTTCTTTCTTCCTTTCGATCTTCTTTTCGAATTCTTTCTTGTCGCATATTTCTCATCTTGAAAGAATAAAAATGATAATAACGGCAGCAGCAATATATTTGTAGAAAGAATTGAAGATTCCAGAACAAAAAAATAGAGTGAATGACAATTATTGTGTTGCTCGTCTAAAAAAGAAAAAAGAACTTTAAAAAAATTCGATGACAAAAAAAGAAGGTTTCAACCTTTAAAGAGGGAGAGAAAGAGAGAACACGAAGAAGGTAATGCCAAAATAACAATAACAATTTTGGGAAAGTGTGGTTGCCGAGACAAAAAGAAAAATATTAAAAGCGAAACAGGATCAGTAGAAATAAAATTTTTCGAAACAAAACATAAAAAAAATGTGAAAATTTTTATGCAAATTTTTAAAAAACAAGAGAGAAAATTAAAAATAAAGCTTTCCTTTGAAGGGGCAAAAGGGAAACACAAAATTGGCTCGATAAAAAAAAGAAAGAAAAACTCGAAGCTTTTCGAACATTTTCGTAGGTGTGAAAATAACAAAGATGCAAGGTAATCAATAAAAGAGTTGGTGAAAAATGTTGTTTAACAAATTTGGCAGTTACTATTTTGCAAGAAAAGAGAGACAGAGCAAAGAAGAAGAACATATTTGCAACATTGAAGAAATACATATTTTCATCACAAAAAAATATTAGTCATCAAAAAGGTAAAACACAAAAAACTTTTTCGTCTCTACTTTTTGATCAACAGACGATGGCTAAAAAAAGAGAGGCAATTTTCTATCTCGAAAAATAATGCTTGCTGTTGTAATTTATTTGGTGAATATACGAAAATATACGTTTCTGCACATTTTATTACAATAGAGAAAAACGACGAAGATAAAAGACTTCTTCTTCTTTCAGCAACAAAAAAACGTTCAAGCAACATCGACATTTTGTTTTGAAATAATTTATATCGCAGCAAAAAATAAAATATAAAAATTTGAGATCAAGATGTTAAAAAAAGTGAGAGAGAGCCATTTTCTTTTGCTGCCAAAATATTAAAAATTTTTTGTAAAATTTAAAAAAAGGATTGTCTTCGCACTGGTCGATTTTTTTTAAAAAACGGCAAAAACCTTCTTTTTGAATGCCAAGATTTTGGCAAAATGCACAAGTTTTTTTATAAATATTTTTTGTGATCTTAAAAGTCATTTTCCCAGACTTTGAGCATTATAACTATATTTTTTTCTTTTATATTCGGAATCAGCGTAAAAAATACTACAAAAATATGTTTTGCCAGAATTCTTGAGCATGTATATCAAATTTTCGATTTTTTGCCTCATTCAACGTATAAACTTTTTTCTTTAACATTGAGGATGATAGATATGACTCTTATAAGAGTTAACATATATACTAAAGCAATTATATATGATAACTGAAAGTACAAAATTGCTTTGGAAGCACTTTTTTAACTTTGCTATTGATGGAAGACGGTGGAAGAGGTAAGTTTAGCGTTACAGGTATGTTTATTGTAAACTTTATCAAACTTTATATATTTTATTCATTTCAGGTATCAGTGTCGTCATATATATGAAGCAGCAAAGCAGTGTAAATTCTATATAAAATTAATATGAAGAAGCATAATGATATATGGGAAGATTTTCTTTGAGGTTGAAAGTTTAACAAATGAAGTTTCCGTGAAGGCCTTTCTCATTGATATATCAACTTTAGAGTTATTTAAAACACACATACACTGGTGTAGGGCATCTTTATCGCATTCAACAAGCAAAATGTAACATTTTAATAAAATCCGAAATCCTATACCAGGTGATAAATATATTTTAATGACAGCGGATATCATTGATCTATTGGAGTCAAAATAGCTTTTCCATTTCGATTTTCCCCATTAACTTTAAAACTAAAATAATGTAACTAATCTTAACAATCCAAAAATTCTCCTACAGTATGTTCATACAAAGAAAAATGAAATAATATCTTTATTAATCGACCAAAAAGTATAATAATAATTATAAATAATACAAAAGCAAATAGATCAAAACTATAAAAAAACATACTTATGGTAATGTATCAAAAAGTTCTTGAGCATCCAGTCTACGAGGAGATTCTTCACATCGTTTTATCTTTTCTTTTTCTTCCATTTCAGATACAGCAGCTTCAGCTTTATTCTAAGCACGTTCAGATACACAAAAACATATAATAAGCATCATCAGCACATACCTTTCTAACGAAATTTTGATAACATTGGCTGGAAGAGCTCAAATAATTTCAAAAAATAAGATATTGAACGGCAACACATATTCATATCATCATATGCTTCTTCGGTTGCATGATCCAAATTTTAACTGTAAGGCAGCTTGTTGCATATTCACTTGCAGGTGGATGATCAATGAATAAATTTTCAATTTTATCAAAACCAGATAAATTTTCCATTCATGAAGCATTAATTCATTATTACTCGAACAATCAATCTAAAAATAACAAATGCAAAACTATGCGTATATATAAGAGTCATCATAAAACACATACCATACGTTGATTACCTCCTTCATCATCAATATCTTTCTTTTCCGGTGGTTTATAAACCGCTTATTGATAATAGACTCGAACACAACCATCATATTTATCTTGTCATCCTATTCTATTTGTTTGAGTCTGTCGCCAATCTGCTAAAAAAGAAGCACAAATTAATTCAGGATGAAACAAAAGTGAATAAAAGCTTACTTGCATCGAGAAGCTACTTTAGTCTTAGCAGTTTCGACTTCTTCTTTTGCTTACTGTATTTCAGTCATTTGTTTAAGAAGTGCTTAATGTCGAATAATAAAGTATGATCAATATTTAGATGGGCATGACGACACTGATACCTGAAATGAATAGAATATACAAAGGCTGGCAACTAATACAATAAACATACCTGTAACGCTAAACTTACCTCTTCCACCGTCTTCCATCAATAGCAAAGTTAAAAAAGTGCTTCCAAAGCAATTTTGTACTTTCAGTTATCATATATAATTGCTTTAGTATATATGTTAACTCTTATAAGAGTCATATCTATCATCCTCAATGTTAAAGAAAAAAGTTTATACGTTGAATGAGGCAAAAAATCGAAAATTTGATATACATGCTCAAGAATTCTGGCAAAACATATTTTTGTAGTATTTTTTACGCTGATTCCGAATATAAAAGAAAAAAATATAGTTATAATGCTCAAAGTCTGGGAAAATGACTTTTAAGATTATTAAAAAATTTGATCAACAAAAAATGGTCCCAAACGGAAAACACCTTCTTTGAAAAATGTTGTTTTGCCGTTTTTTAAAAAAAATCGACCAGTGCTTCAGGGCTGTGCGATACCAAAATCCTGATTTTTTTAAAACTGCTGTAATTTTTAACCTATGCTTTTCAAGTATGAATTTATTTTTCTACATGATGCCTAATACCTCAGAAAATGATATTCTAAAACTTTTTTGGGTCGTATCCTTTTCCTGGTGGTTTAAATTACAAAAGTCTCGAGTCTCGGTCTCGGGTACCCGAGACCGAGACTCGACCCGAGACTCTTATCATAACTTATGTAAAATGAAGCATGAAAATAAAAACTTCAGTTATTATTATTCTGTGCTGTTAGGCACACAATATTTTCATTTTTTCAAAGAAAATAATGCAAAGAAGAATTTTTTTCTAACAAAAATCTAAAAAGTCTCGGCTTTGGTATCGCACAGCCCTGATTGTCTTTTTTCTAGAAGCTTTTTTTGAACATCTCTTCTTTTTTCACCATCGGGAAAAAACTTTTTTATGAACGCAAAAAAATGATGCAACGTTATCTTTGATCTTTTTGTTCTTCGTATATTAGAAAAATATTTTGGCACAAAATAATAGGATTTAAAAATGATAAATAAAACAGATAATAACCTAAAATTATAAAAAGCAAGAAAAAATTTGAAGAGAAAGAAAGATCAAAGCTAAAATTCTTTGTTGTGAATTTTTGCATGACCTTTTGCCAATGTTCGTCTGTCATCACTGAATCGCTGAATCATCATTTTTTATTGACAGATGCTTTTTATATGGCTAAAAGCATATTGTACACATACAAAATTGATTTAATTTTTTTAATAATGAAAATGAATCTTTATAATGGCAACAACCTGCAGGATGAAATTGTAATAAAACGTGCAAAAAAATCACGTGATTTTCATCTGTACCCTTTTGTTGACCACGGAATTGTTTAAAAGATTTCGTAAACGAACATAAATGTTTTAGTTAAAGGATTGTCAAGATCTTAAGTAAGCACTTAGATGGGTGGGTGGGGATGAACCAAATTTAAGCTTAAACGCGGCAAAGATCTAAAGAAAAAACCTTACTGTAAGACGGGCTTGATTTGAAAATTTTGCGGATTTTTTGCTTACGTAAACTCTAGACAGTTCCTAACGGCAAAAAGCCATGGCATTTCGCCGTTTGCATTAAATTACAATAAGAAAAGACTTTGTAAAGCTTTACCCAAATTTTCACTATTTTGTAGACAAATGAATTACAGTACTTTAAAACGAAAGTTAAAGTTTGCGCAAAAGCAAAACAATGTTCAATACCAGCAAACGGAACATCGGAGTTACAATAAAATCAAAGAAATTTATGAAGTCTATTAAATGTTCCTTTAAAAAATTTAAAATATAAGTTTACGACTGCAAAGTTTACGAAAAATAACAATTATGTTACAAAACTATAGTATGTCTGTCTGCCGTCAAGGCAGGAAAAAAAACTTACAGTAAAAATACTGTAAGTTTTTCGATTTGAAACTCTAGTTGAAAACAACCCAAACATTTCCCAAAACCCATGTCAATCAAGTATTTTTTTAAAAAAAGTTTACTAATTACAAATTACATGGAATAAAAAATAAGAAAATATACATAAAACATATTAAAACCAACGATCATCTTGATTATTTTCTTCTTCTTCATCTTGATCATCTTGAGTTTCATCTGAACCAAAAGCTTTTTGTTTAATTCGACCAAAAGATTCTGCGGCATCTTCTTTTGCTTTTTCTTTATTTTTCTTTGCATGATTGGCAGCTTCAGCAATGTCTTCCTTGATTTCATCCTTCTTTTCAATGGCAGCATCTTTGGCCTAAAAATGGTTCCAAATTAATAAACGAATATTGGCATACAAAAATAAAACTTACTTCTCCAATCTTTTCAGCACCTTCTTCAACCTTGTGAGCAGTTTTATTTGCAAGAGAAGCAGCACCACCAACTACAACATTTTTGGTATCTTCAGCTCCAGCCTTGACTTTTTCACCAGCTTCTTCAGCAGCATCCTTAACTTTTCCAGCCTTTTCAACAGTTTTATTCTTGAGATGAACAGCACCATCAACAACAGGTTCAGCGGCATGATAAGCTTTTTGGCCAATTCGATGAAGGGATTTTGCAGCATCTTCTTTTGCTTTTTCTTTGTTTTTCTTGGCATAATTTGCTGCATCAACAATATCTTCTTTGATTTCATCCTTCTTTTCAACGATGGCATCCTTTACCTAAAATGATTTGTACTTTAATTAAATTCACATTGAATAAAAAAAACTTACATCTCCAACTTTTTCAATACCTTCTTCAACTCCATGAACAGTCTTATTTGCAAGGGAAGCAGCACCACCAACGACGACATCTTTAGCTTCAACGGCAGCTTCTTTGACATCTTCAGCTTTTTCGACAGTTTTATTTTTGATGTGAACGGCGGTATCAATAACGGCATCCTTGGCATCTTCAACCTTTTCGGCAGTCTTATTCTTAAGATGAATAGCACCATCAACGACGGCATCCTTTGCCTAAAATTGGATTCATATTAAAAATTTCAATCATATGATAAACTTACTTCTCCAACCTTTTCAACACCTTTTTCAACTTGATGAGCAGTTGCATTTGCAAGGGAGATAGCACCACCAAATACAAAATCTTTAGCAGCAACAGCTCCAGTTTTGATTTTGTGACCAGCTTCTACAACGGCATCTTTGACATCTTCAGCTTTTTCAGCAATTTTATTCTTGACAAAAGTGGCACCACGAACAATAGCATTCTTGATCTAAAAATGAATGTACAAATATTAGGCATACTGTATGATATTAAATAAACATACCTTTCCAACTTTATCAACACCTTCTTCAATTTTGTGAACGGTTTTATTTGCAACAGAAGCAGCACCACCAACGACGACATCTTTTGCTTCAACGGCAGCTTCTTTGACATCTTCAACCTTTTCAGCAGTTTTATTCTTGAGATGAACAACACCATCGACAACAGCATCTTTTGCATCTCCAACTTTTTCAGCAGTCTTGTTTTTAAGATATACAGCACCATCAACGACGGCATCCTTTGCCTAAAAAAGATTAAATATTATTCATTTATCAAACAAAAGAGACTAAGACTTACATCTCCAACTTTTTCAATACCTTCTTCAACTCCATGAACAGTTTTATTGGCGAGGAGAGCAGCACCACCGACAACGACATCTTTAGCTTCAACGGCAGCTTCTTTGACATCTTCAGCTTTTTCAACAGTCTTATTCTTGAGGTAAACAGCACCATCAACAACAGGTTCAGCGGCATGATAAGCTTTTTGTCCAATTCGATGAAGAGATTCTGCGGCATCTTCCAGTGCTTCGTCTTTATGTTCTTTTGCATCATTTGCTGCTTCAACAATAGCATCCTTGGCCTAAAAATGATTAAACATTGATTATTGATTTAACTTTTTATATACTAAAACTTACATCTTTAACCTTTTCAACACCTTTTTCCAGTCCATGAGCAGTTTCATTTGCGAGAATAGCGGCACCACCAACGACGATATCTTTTGCATCTTCAGGTTTTAGCGTTGCATGTTCTTCATGATGTGCCGGATATCCATAAATTGTTGTTGATGCACATAGCAACAATAGAAGAAGAGATGAGAGACGAATTGCAGCAACCATTTTTTTCGTAAACACTTTGAAAAAGTTGATTGAGTTGTTTGAGAATGTTTTTATAGCATATCTTGGAGTATATCGGCATTTCGACGTATGTAAAATGCAAATGATTTGCTAATTTTTACACACATATTTTTGCATAATATTTGATTCCTGAAAGATAAAAATAATTGTTGGAACAACAAAATACAAAGTAGTTTACTAATTTCAAGAAAGAATGAATTCATGAAAAAAGCAATATCCAACAAAAAGCTGCTGCTGCCAAAAAATTAAAGAGCAAAAACGATGACCGAAAAGGAGGAAATTTTTGCTGCGTATTCTTTTTTTATGTGTAAAAATGTAACGCGCAGCTGCAAACAACAACAAAAAAACCTTGAAACAATAAACGAAAAGTCTAAAATTAAAAATTTTAGATGCTCAATTCTGGAAGCTCTATTAGTTACAACCCAAAAATTCCTTTGAACTTTTTAAAGTAAAAATGATTTTAAATTGTATAGATTAAAAAAAGAAATTTATTTTTCATAAACAACAACAACCATTTTTGTAAAACACGAAAAGAGACTATAGATTTTTCCGCTTGAGATGAACATACTTAAAGTAGCAAATTTAGAAACCTAAATAGTATTTAACATTTATAAAAAAATATAAAATAAATATTTAATGATACTTTTTTAGCTAATATTTTTACAATTTTTACAAATTTTGTAATTCAATGATTTAACCGATTTTGGTATTAATGAATGGCAAATTCCGAGTAACTTTCAATTTCTTCTTCGTTGTTTTTGTTTTCTTTGATTACGGTGGAAGGATCAAAAACAAATGAAAGATGTAAATTAATATTTTCTTTTTGATTTGTTTCGAATTTAAAATCACCTTTTTTACCTAAAAATTTTTTGCAATTAATTTTGATTTTAATGGATTCTTTATTAAAATGGTTTGAAATTTTTAATATAAATCGATAAATAATACCTTCAATTTTAAGATTATATGGATTAACAATATGAACTTCAACGGCGCCTTTTCGTGTTTTTTAAAATAGCAAATAAACTTCAAATCTTGAAAATTCGGTAGAGAAATTTCCATTTTTTCAAATTCATATTTTCCCAACATTTTTAAGCGTTCAGATGGAAAATAAAGGTCATAAATATCTTTGACATAATTAACTTCCGTATATTCAATATTTGCAAGAATTTCAATTTCGAATGTAACCGTCGTAAATCCGGCATCTTTATAAAGTTGAAAGCACTTTTCAACTTTATTATACGGCAAATCTCTGATTACAGTACACTTTGAGAATTTTCGTTTCGATATAATTTTCGCCACTTCAAAATCACCTTTTTGTTTGTCCAAATAAAATGTACAGTAACCATCACAAATTTTCGGAATAAAAGTACATTCCAAATTTCGACGAAATTTAACAGTTAAATTGGAATAAATTGGAAAAATTGTAACACTTCCAACAAATTTTTTCTTGAATAACATTTTTTGGAAAAAATTGATGGAAAATTTTTTTGTTATTTTTTGGTTTGTTTTCCATGATACCTTTAAAATTTCAAGGTCATTGATTTTTTCTATTTTTTGTTGCTGAACGTATGTTTTTTTGTTTGACTGTCAATGTCGCAGATAAACAATAAAACCTGTTTTTTTAATGTGAAAAAACTGAGAGAAAATTGTACGTGTTTGAAAATAATAGTTGTTATGAATAATTTAAGATTTAGATTTAGAAATTAGTAGGTGCCAAATTTTTAAAGCTTCTAATTTTGTTTTGTTATCAATGACTCATCCGCCATAATTACCTTCACAACATACAGAAAAAATTCGGTGTTTCAAATTTAAAATCATTGTTTGTAATAGTCAAAAAATGTTGGTCAACAACTTATCCGTCCTGTTTATTGAAATAATTAGTTTGATTATTTTATAAAAGATTGTAAATACACAAATACATAAAAAAGCACTTTCAAAAACATAACAATAGTTTTTTGAACAAATTTACAGTAACTTTTTTATTCTTATTTTTTTTAAAAAGTGCCAAAATAGTAAAATTGTACTTTTGAAATTATTTTTTAGTCGATCAAAAAAAAGCTAAAAATGAAAAATAGCTTTTCGTCACAATTATTTGTAGAATGACATCACCTCAAAAATCGAGACATGCTTAAAAGCAAAACATCAGAAATATCGTCATTTTTAAAAGCTTTGGCAAAATTGTTTATTGTATTTCTTTATCAGACTTTTTAAATGACATCTAATTCACAAAATTGTACGAAAAGGACATGCTTTTATAAAATAAATGGTATTTATCAGACAAAACGTGGCACACGGAATATTGCTTTTTTTGTGTGATGTGAAAAAATAAAAATTAAATTTTAAATTTTATGGTCATGCAGATTTTTTATCATTGTTATGCTTAACATTATGTTTTCTTATTTCAAATACTACTGTTTACAATATACACTTCGGATACACATGATGATAAGCTCCTCCTTCTCTTCTCTCAGAATCATACATAAAGATATTCCATTCAAGCTTCTACAATCAGAAGCAGTGTCCATTCTCAAGTTTCATCTTTGTGGAGTACTGTAAAAATCCTTCAACTAGGCAACAAAAATTGCTTGGGGTTGTTACTCTCGTTTTAATGCTCTTTTCTTTTTATGTTAACTGTATAAGCTACAGTAATCTGGAAAATAATAATGGTGTCATCATTCCTGTAGCGAATCTAAATAGGATGAAAAAATTTAGTCGGACACAACTTCTATATCATAATTAGGTTCTTGAGATTGGCGTGTTTGATTAAACAGACTTATAAATTTTAGAACGTTCTAAACCTGTAAACTTTCAGAAATTTAAACATACAAATTCTTCGTTCAAAATGAAATTCTTTTTGGTATTTGCAATTGTTTGTGCCTTTGTTTTTGCAGCAAATGCAAATCGAATTGGAGATTTCTGTACTTTAGACAAAGATTGCCCACTTCGTCATATTTGCGTTAAAGGGGAATGCATGGTATGCACTTTTTTTTCTCTTTTTAGACGATCCGAATTAAGCCCTGATCTCGCTTTAAATCATTGCATTCTTTTAGCCTGTTGGAAAACAAGCAGCATATCCAGATTGTCGAACCGATGCAGACTGCGGCATTTTTGGAAAGTGCAAAAACGGAGAATGTGTTATTGTGAGTTTTTACACATTTTTTCCAAAATTTCAAACAAATTAAAAGAACATTTTTTAGATTAATTAGGGTTTTCCTCATCCTTCTTCTTCTGAATAAAATCCTCAACTAAAAGAATACAAACATCGATGAAGAAGTTTACAAATTTTTTTGAATTTCTTTAAAATTTAATAAAGCATTGCAAAAATAAACTTTTTCAAAAAAAAAACAGAAATTTCGCGGCTTTCAAACAAAGCAAGATTCAACATCACAAAAAATTATTATAACTATACAAAGAAAACAAACACAAAAGATTGTGACCATTTATTACACTTTGATATTTAAATTCAAAGAAAACGTTTAACAAAAAAAGCCCAAAAAAGAAAAAAACTTTTAACAAAATAAGAATTGACAGACAAGGCTAAAAGCATTGCTGCGATTTCATTGGAGTTGATCATTTTTAAAAGATCAAAGAAAAATATGACGCTTTTTGGAGTCGTCGATCACAGCGGTCTGGCAAAAAAAATGTTTCAAAATTTTTTGTCCACAAGGTTTTTTGTTTTGAGAATCATTTTTTTGAATGTGTTTTTTGAAGGGCCGATCTGTTGCCATAATTTTTATTAATCAACACAAAAAGCATTGCAATTTTTTGCTTTTCTTGCGCTAAAAAAAGTGTTTTATCCTTTTCGATACAGACACAATCTCTTTGACACATTTATTATTTCGACATCGTAAAATTTAGTTTTTGCCATCGCCGTCGCAATGCAAAAATTTCTTTTTTTTCTTCTTCGATATTTTTACATTTGAAAAGTCATCGTTTTTTTGAGCAGGTTTTTTATTTTGTAAATGGCCAATTTTGACATAAATTATTTTTATGTCATTTTCGTTATTTCTAAAGAAATTTTTTGTTTGAACCTTTTTTAAAAATGTTAAAAAAAACTTCTATTTAAATTTATTAATTGCTATTCCTGTTGTCTGATGATTCCATCTTTGAATCCGCAATAAAATATTCATCATTACCTTTTTTAATGTTTCCTTTTTTAATTTTAAGTTCCGTTTCTTTTTTACCAATTTTTAAATTTATCACATACTATCTGACCTCTAATTTAATAAAATCATTTATCTGTTTAATCTTACAGTATCCCCGTTTTACTATTTTGTTATTTGTTGTACCACATATCATTGATTGTTTTTTAAAAACGTAATTAATTTCTTAAAAATTTCCGTAATTTATTAATATTATTTTTATTAGAAATAATATCTCTCTTGATTCAAATTCATTTTTTAGACTGCAAAAAGTTAACCTTCTTCATTGTTTTTTTTTAAAGTTCAAAATGTCTTTCAAGGTATGTTTCGTAAAAAACCGAAAAATAAAATTTTTGAGTAAAACCATTTTAGTGCATTTCGTCTCAATGGTGTATCCATGTTGCACGGGATAGTTATGTCTACATTTATGATGTTGATATTAAATTTGGACCTCGAGAAAAGCTAAACAAAAATTATCAACGTTCATCTGCCGATGTTAAATTGCTTTCAAAAAGGTATGAATTTTTAATTCCCTCAATTAGGGTTGCGCTGTGGTAAATTTACCGTTAAATTACTGGTAAATTTACCAAGGCCTCATTTACTGGTAAATTAGAAAAATTTGTGTGTATGACAAATGAAGACAATTTTGTAAAATTCAACAAAAAATCGAAAAATTTTAACTTCAAATCTTTTTTATTTTTTTCAAGTACCATTTTGACCAAAAATGTGGATATTTTGACTATTGTGTCAAAAATACTTTATTTTTCTTTATCATAAATTACTGTACTACTTACTACCAACGAGTTACATCAAAAATATTATTTTTTTAAACACCTGTAAATTTACCGGAGTTTAGATTTACCGGTAAATGCGCAACCCTACCCTCAATCATGCTATTTTCGTATTTATGATAAAATTTTTATTACCGTATCCATTTTTTTAGCAAATGTTCCAATTTCAAAGATCTTTGTCGACATATTGTTGATGGCTTGGATGAACTTTATGGATATACAGTAGTCTACAATGATCGAGCTGTTTTGCTTTCGAATAAACCCTTGCAAAATGATATTGATCTAATTTGGCCTCAATGTGATTTGGATAATTTTCTTAAAAAGTTTCTCACAGATGAACAAGCAGTTTTGCATATTTTAATTACTCATTCAAAAACAATTAAACTTTCTGAATTTCCAATTGATGCTGCCGCAACCTTTTCCGAAGATCGATCCTGGCGATCCGCAGTTGAAATGATTTTGAGTGAATTTCCTGTTACTCGAGATCTCAATCAATATTTTTCAATGGGTCCTGGAGAACTTTGTGAAAAAAAATCTACTCCTTTTGAATGTGGACTATTTTATCGGGATGGACATCAAAAGGGTGTTGAAGTTATTGAAAGCAAAAATGGCCCACAACTTGGAGTTTCCTTGGATTTCCGTCGAAAAATTTTCTTTCCTGAAATGAATTTTCTTGATCTTGTTAAAAAATTTCTCCGATTTGGGATCAGTTATGCCGAATGTGAAACCCTCTTTCAACATATTAAACTTTGTCCAAATTATAATCGAGGTCGAATTTTAACCTTCAAAAAATTCTCCGAAAGAAAAGTTCGAGATCTTCGATGTGAAGAAAATAGTCTTGAAGCATTTTATCAAAGTTGGAATATTCAACTTAAATTTCTTGATGAACCTGCTGCAAATATGTTTAATGGCCGGGGAGATTTCCCTCTGGAATTACTTGAAATTCTTCCAAATCAAACGGTTCGAAAAGAGAGAATTCCAAAAACAAATAGACTTCAAAACCGAGCAACTGATTTAAATCGAATCGATGCCCAAGCTCGTTTCATTCATATCCGACGACAATTTGAAAAACTTTCTTTCAATAATCAAATTTCAACTGCTTTTGGTTTAAGAGTTGATTTGAAAATGTTGGAAGGAAGCTTTGTTCGACTTCCTCAAATTCGAGTAATCCTTCATGGTGGAATTTCTAAGCTCACAAATGATCTTGGAACATTTGCATACGATCGAAACAAATATTTCAAATCATCCGGATTTACAGAAATTGTTGTTTTTGCTGCTGATAGCCATAATCAAAAATCAATGGAATGTGCCAATAAGCTTGTTGAAGAAGCAAAAAAGAAAGGCATGAATATGCCAAAACCAATTTTCAAAAGATTTAATACTTTCTCGGAATCATTGAAAGAATGGATGGATGCTTTGAAGGAATTGAAAGGAATTAAGCCTCTTGCTTTAATTGTTGACTCAAATCATGAATCTCATCCAATTATTAAACTTGCTCAAGCTCTTACCGGAATTCAAACTCAACATTTATTCTTTGAAACTGCATCAAAGGTTGCAAAAGGTCGTCCCCAAACTCTCGAAAATATTGTTCACAAATTGAATCTCAAGGGTGGTGGCTTAAATCATTTGGTTGAATGGGGATCAGAATTGTAAGTTTCTATTTTATTTAAACAAAAATTGCCTGAGGCTATCATCTAAACATTTTCTAAACTTTAATTTGAACCCTGCAAAATTAAAGTTTAGAAACTCCGAAGTTGGGGTCATTTTTTACAAAAGATCAAAGAAAGAGCCGCTCTTTTACTTTGGATTCGACTTTTTGCGATTCCGGCTTCAGAAGTCACCAAAAATTAAAATAGTACCAAATTGTCCATAGAGTCCTGACCCTACCACATTCTTATTTTAATTAACATAAAATATTTTAGGAAGAAAATTAATCCTGCTGAAATGATGATTCTTGCATGGGATGTTTGTCATCCAACTGGAGCTGATTCAGAAGGCGATGAACCTTCTACCGTTGGGCTTGTTTCAAATTATTTCAAAGATCCAAATGAATTTGCTGGATTATTTTTCTTTCAATCAACTCGTAAAGAATCAATTGATGAAAGCTCTCTTCAAATTCATCTTACAAAAATGCTTCAAAAAGCTCAAAATCATCGAACAATCAAAACTATCTTTGTTATCAGGGATGGCATTGGGGAAGTTATCTTAAATTTACATAAACTTGTATTTATATTATTTCTTCTATTTAGGGAAACCCAATATGCTGAATTCCGGGATACTGAACTTGCAACCCTTGAACGAACTGCAAAACAACTTTCAATTGATGCTAAAATCGTTGCCGTCATCGCAACCAAGGATGGCATCACCCGACATTTTATGGATACTTCCCGCGGCAAAGTTGATTCAATGCCTCCTCGTTCTATCATTTCCTTTGGATGCCGATATGGATTTAAGCAATTTTATATGATTGCGCATAAATCTTCTATTGGCACATGCAAACCTGTAATGGTTACGGTAATTCGTGATGATCTTGGCCTTTCAACTTCTGAATTGCAAACTTTTCTTCTTGGTTTAAGTCAAATGCATCAAATCATTTCTGCACCTGTCTCACTTCCAGCTCCTTTATTCCAAGCTGATGTTTTAGCAGAACATGGACAAAATTTGTATTATGCTTTGAAAAAGTATTCTGAAGGTAGCATTCCTACAAATCTTGAAGGTGGAATTGATTTCATGCAACTTTCAAATCTTCTCAATTTCAATAGCGGAAGCTTGCCAGAAACTCGATATACTGCATAATAAATTCATCAAAGCTTGATCGATTGGTGGTTCATATTTGCATAAAACGTCTTTATCAATTATCAACATATTTTTGCTAAAGTTTTTGTTAAAATTAAAGCCTCTTGAATTTTGTTCATATTTTCAATTTGTGTCATTTGAAATATTGTTTGAAATATTATGCATTTTTGTATTTGATTAAAAATAAAATTTTGTAACAGAAGTTTTAGTTTTTGGTAAAACAAATGCAAACACTTACAGTAATTTTTTTTGAGTAATTTTTTTCTTTGTCAAAAAAAAGGGATTTTCTTTACTTTAGTGGGCAAATGTATTTTTTCAAAGTCTTTGACTTTCAAGCGATCATTTAAAAATCAGATTGCAAAGCAAAACTTCGAAATCCGACTTTTTTGATCACTTGAAAGCCAAAAACTTTGAAAAATACAGACAGCAACAAAACATGAAGAATGCTCGAGAATGCTTGACCTTTTTGCCTTTTATACGGTTTTGGAGAAAATAACGTTTTATTTGCATAAAAAACGTCATTTGCTTCAAAATGATAAGCAAATTTTTGTCCGCTATTTTCCTGCATGAAAAAAAGCTTGAATTTGCATAAGTTTTGAAACATTTCTGCTTAGAAAAATGAACTCGAAAAATGAAAAAACTTTGAGAAAAAATGAATAAAAAATTGCCCACTTAAGTAAAGAAGACCCATGTTGGATCTGCAGATATCTGCTACAATTTTAAATTTTTGAAAAAAAAATTTGAATAACAGAAATCAAAACAATTTTTAAAGCATAGAAAATGTTTGAGTAACAGATGCAAAATTATTTGGCTTTTCAATAACATCGACATAAATTTCTCCAAATTGTGGTGTTAATTTCATTGAAACTTCTGTTGTAATACTTGGTGACAAAATTTTTGATTCAACATTTTTTGATTTTTCAACATTTTCAATACCATAATGTTCTTCAATTTTTGACAACCCCTTTTCACATTGACATTTTACTGTAATTGGATTACTGTGGACTGTCTGCTGTAAAGATTTGCAAATTGAACATAACAAAAATCGAGGCTTGTTATCATCTTTAAATATTTCATACGTCAACACCCTCGGGGAATAAAAATTTGTTTTTTCAGGTAAATTCTTTTTGGACTCCGAAATTTCAAATAAATATTTTTTGTGTTCTGAAATTAGTTTTGGTTCACAATCATTGGATGGATTTGGATCAAACATCCATAAAATATTACTGTAATCTTCTTCGTATAAAAATTCAATTTGATTAAAAGTTTCAGAATTTACCAAAATAATGAATTTTGATGGATCTAAGAATTTTTAAATGATTCAAATGAATTTAAAGAAAGAAATCTGATAACGCAGTAAACCAAAAAAATATTAAATTATGCAAATTTTCTTCAATCCTACAGTATATTTCTATCATACCTGAATCAATCAACACTCTTCCAGCAATTTTTGAATTTGAATGAAACAAATAAAACCATTGTTTTGAAAACCAAATTAATTCCGAAACGATTTTATTTACTTCAAAAAAACATTCCAAAATTTCTGACCAATTTTCAATTTCTTTTACCAGAGTAATATTTTCCAATAAATTTGTAAATAAATAAAAGCAAGATTGATAAATTCCAGGCAAAAATTTTGCAATACTTAAAGCCGGCTCAAAATTTGCATATTTATTGATAATCAGCTCTAACACAATTTTGAGATCGGCGATAAAAGTTTGAAAATTAGTTTTGTAATACAGAATTTGATTTTCGCAGTCATCTCGAATTAAATTATTTCCACCCAAAAATTTGTGTTCAATTGTTTCGTAAATGTTCAACGAGAAAGTGATAACCCTGATGGCATTGTCTAAATTTGCATCTGATAATCCATATCCTGGATGAAAGGGTACGGTAGAATCGTTGGCAATGAATTTAAATGGAATTTGTTTTTTTATTTATCACTTTTATCATTTTTAACAGCTTCTTTAAATTTCCATCATAACATTTTTCAAAATCAACGAGCATTTTGCATTGAATTTTTAGCAATTTTTCGCTTGATTGAATGCAGGTTTTTGGAAGCCACTGAAAAAAATGGCGGTAAAGATCAAACAATTCATTAAATGATAATTAAAGGAATTTCAAAGATTTAGAACTTATAAAATTTTTTTAAAATTATAAACATTTTCAACGTACTTTTGTTTTATGATTTTTGTTGATTTGTTTTTTTAGTTGATGGCTGATCTATAATATTATTCTAAATATTCAAACTTCATCCTAAATAATTTACCAATTTTGAGTTTATATCCGTTAAACCATGAATAATAAATACTATTTTATGACCATAAAAAGCTTTTTGTTTCATTTCAACATTTTCTTCTTCTCCATTTATTATTTTTGCGATTACAAGTGTGAACGGCATTTTTTCGGATAAAAGAAATAAAAATTTTGCCAAATTTGAATAATTTTTATATTCTTCAGGGTTTTGCAAGTTTGATACCTAGAAAATATTTCAAAAGAGTGATTAAAAACAGTTGGCGGCAAAGATCAAAGGAATCATGATGACTTGAAAAGTATGCACAATTGTTTTTCAGAAACTTACAAATTCAGATGGCGTAATTTCAATGGCATCATAAATGTCGCTATTTTCAAAAATATGTTTAACAGTTAAAATTAATCTTGCACGTTTATACAAAATCAGTCCATCATTATCACAATTACTTTCAAAAAACTTTTTTGGTGCTCCATTATTTGATAATTTGATAACCATTGTAGCAGTAGTAATAAAATGTCGGTTTTACAATCACGGAAATAAATAATAAAAATTTTTTCTTTAAAAAATTCTATACAAAAAGTTTTGTTGCAAAAATTGGAAAAAAGCTTTTTTTGCCGCCGTGGTTTTTGACGTAACAAAAAATCAAAGAGAGAGAAAAAAGAACACACAACAAGAAAAGAATAAAGTCAATATTGCTTTCTCTCTTTTGTGTGTGATTGTTATCAGTGATTCTTGGAGCAACAGCGAAAAAAAGTAGAAAAAATATAAAAACATTTTTAAAAAATTCACAAAAAAGAGCAAAGCAAAGAAACAAATTTCCAGAAAAAAAAATTATTATACAATCATGAATTTAAAATTCGGTCATGTCAAAAAATTCATCAACATTTCCCACACAATTTGTTTATTTTAGCTATCAGAATTTTATACTGTATTTTGATATATCTAAAATGTAAAATTTTACAATATTATTACGCCATTTAACATTTTACTTATAATTTTTACTCATAAAAGGTACTGTATTTTACCGTATAAGGTAGTCATTTTTGGCAAAATGGATCTCAACAGCGACATTCATCTTCTTCAAATTTTTTGCGGTTGTCTCTCTTCAATTTTCTCTCTCTTCATTTTTTTTGAGAGAGAAGAAGAGTTTTTTTGATGCTTCTCGTATTATAAAGTTTTGCCCTTTTCGGGGACACTCACAATCAGTCATCACTTTTTCTTTCACTGTTGCTGCCGCTTTTGACGGTCATTTATAACCTGATTTTTTTACTAACATTATTGCTTCTTCAAAGATGCCAAAAATGGATGTTTTACCTCTTCCATTCTATATTCATATGAAAAATGAATGTATTGATATGAATACAATGGAACATCTCTCGATGGAAAGCTTAACTCCAATGCGGATTTTTGGGAAGATCCTTGAAATTCATGATAATGAACTTATTAGTTTTCGATGGGCAAAAGATGAAAGAGATTTGCAAGAATTTCAATCTTTACTTAATGAATGCTACTCTAAAGAAGATGTTCTTCCATATACTGAAGTAAGCTTTTTTACATATTATTAATATCCTTTTTTGAACTGTTTTTTTAGCTTTCTGTTGGAGTAACTTATGTAATTCGCCTTGAAGATACCTTTTATCGTTGCCAAGTATCAAATCTTTCAACTATTGATAAAGTTGTCGTCAATCTTATTGATCATGGAAAAGTTATGGAAGTTGAAGCCGCTGATTCTTTTATTATCATCATCATATTGCTGATTCTTGGGATGCTGAAATGGAACGCTTTGCTTTTGTTGGTACTTGTCGAATTGCAGATAAAAATCAATGCATGCAATTGGGAATTCCATTAGCAGATCAATTTGTTCCAGATGAAGAAGTCGAAATCTTTTTGTTATCTTCTCAAGAACCTTATTATGCTGTTGTTTCATCACGTAAGGCTTTTAATTTATATGTTTTGCATATTTTACAATGATGTCATTTTAGTTCGAAATCCTGAATCAAGATTATTGGAATCAGCATTAATATCTGATCTTTTGCCTGAATTTGTTGATACTTGGAATGAAATTACTGGAAATTCTCTTGAATTGTGTCCTGCTGATCGTCCAACTCTTTCATTATCACCTCAATGGATTCATGGAACTAATCCTGTATTGGTAACAATTCCACATATTGAAGCTCTTGATAAAGTTGTCATTTGTGATTTGCTTTGCTCTTTACGGTCGTGTATCCTTACTGATTATCTTCATGAAAATTATCAAAATGAAAATGTTCGAATGTCTCTCGCTGTATCTGATCCCTTGAGTCAAATTGGAATTGGTATTAATGTTGTTGCTTTGGATCCGGAAAGCAATGTAAGAATTTTTAGAATTTTTTGAAAAATTTAAATTTATTTCGTTTAGCGTTATTATCGTGCTCGAATTTCTGAAGTTAATGCATCATTTACTTGTGTTGATCTTGTTGGTATTGATTTTCCTCGATGGAGAAGTTTTGATCATCCAATCAATGCTATTTGGCTTCTTAGCAAAACTCTTGAAATTTTTCCTCGAATGCATCATTATATTCCTCTTCAACAGAATACTTCTTACCTTGCGAATGTCAATTTATTGTTAACTGAAATTGCTGAAATTAATTGTAAGCCATCTTCTGTTGCCTTATTACAATATGATGATGAAACATTGGAACCTGAAATTATAATTCCTGATCGTCATAATCATCCATTCCCTCTTTATAAGTGTCTTCCTTTTGAAGTTTGTTATTTTTTTATTATTTGAAATTGCATTTATGTATTTATTATTTTAGAATACTGGTAATACCTTCAATCGTTCTGAAAGTGTAATTTCTCATAATTCCAAAAAGTCTCGAAAGATGTTTAAAAAGAAATGGATGAATGCATCAATGAAGCGTGTGCAAGGCTTCCCAATCAATGATGGCCCAAAGAAAACAACAACTGTTGAATAGAAATTTATTAAATCAAATACTTGTTTTTATATTTTTGTATTATTTCAATCTTTGTGTATTTTTTAAAGTATTTTTGTAATGGAATAAATATATGTCTTGTAAGAAGATTTTGCGGAATGCACTGTAATAATTTTTCCACATAAAATGGGGAAGGAGAATGGGTACAACACCACCAAAGATCTATTTATTTTTGTTATCAATTTGTTTGTTTGCGAAAATACTGGTTTTGAGTCAAAATTTTTGACGATGAAAAAATTTGTTTTCGTTGTTTATAAAAAAAATTTATTGATAAAATTATTTTCTATTGCACTCCGACATCGAAAAACATGGTGTTAATTTTATTTTTATCGCTGATATTTTTGTGGATTTTTTATTATTGTTATTGGAAAAGATGCCGATTACCTTCAGGTAAATTATTTACCGTACATTTCTATTAAAGAAAAACAAAATTTGCATAATGCTCTCAACTTTCACAATTTTCGATCACATTTGCAAAGCTGTTATTTGCACTTTAAACCTCAATCTAGCAACTCTAACTTTTGTTTTGGGCCAAAATTTTTGATTATCTAAAACGAGGCTTTTATGCAAATTTTTTCTAGGACCCATGCCTTTACCATTAATTGGAAATATGTATCAATTCAATCAAGAACCATCTTGGTATAATTTATTTTCAAAATGGGAAAAAAAATATGGTCCGATATTTACATATTGGCAAGGTGAACAACCAGTTGTGGCTGTAACAGACTATGATTTAATTCTGGAAACTTTTGTTAAAAATGGTGATGCAACAAGCGATCGGCATTCAAAATTTTTAAATAATTATTCAAGACTTTTTCGAGGTTTGGGTTTACGATATTTAAAAAATCCTACTTTTTTCGTTAAATTTGAGGTCCTTTTAGAAAAGTTTCCTTTTATGCAAATTTGTGTAAAAAATCGTTTTTTGTCAAAGTTACAGTATCTTTGTAGGACATGAACCCCGAGGGCTTTTTGTAACACCAAGCAACAGTGACCAAAGTTGGGAAGAACATCGAAGATTTTTGCAAATTTACATAAAAAAGATAAATTTTGGTGAATCTTTCATTTTGGATGAATTTGAAATGATTTCACAAAAACTTCAAAAATCTCTCGCTTCTGGGAATGATCAACCAGATGTCGCTGAATTAATTGATATCAGCATCGGATCCGTCATTCAACAAATCCTTTTCGGATATCGATTAAGTGATGACAAAATTGTTGAATTTAAATATTTACAAAAATTACTTGGCGAACATTTTGAATCATTTTTTAAACTTTGCAATTTGGTTGTTCTGCTTTGCCCTGAGGTGCTACAGTATATTCCAATCTTAAACAAAGATTATCGTCAACTAATGAAATCCGGGAATGACCTTTACAAATATCATGAAAATCAAATTCAAAAACATCAAAAAATTCATGACACAGTTTTTCAAAGTGATTCCAACATCGAAGATGCCACAGATTTTATTGATGCTTTTTTACGCCAACGCTCAAGGAATTTGGAACTTTTAAAAAATGAAAGAGAATTTTCGATGGAACAACTTCGAGCAATTTCTTTCGATTTTTGGGTTGCCACTCAAGTTACGGCAACTCAAATAAAATATAATTTAATTATGCTAATTCGGCATCCAGAAATTCAAGAAAAAATTCAAAAAGAATTGGATCAAATTTGCGGGAATGGAAGGGTTGAAATGTTGCATAAAGCAGATCTACCGTATACCAATGCGGCATTAAATGTAAGTTTTATGCAAATTTTGTTTTTTGAGGACATTTGAAAATTCAGAATCTTTGTGACATCGAAAATTTGAGTTTTTAAAAATACTTGGACAAAAATGATTTTCCAAAACATTTCGATTTCGTTTTTTTGACGTCCTAACAAAATTTCAATATCCTTGATTATGCAAATTTTTAAGGAACTTCGAAGATTGGGTTGCTTCGCGATTAACCCGGTCCCAGCCCGTCAAACCCGAACCCCAATTAGTATCAATGGAACCGAAATCCCTGCAGGAACCGCAATTCATCCAGTTTTTTCCACGGTTTTATTCAATGAAAAACTCTTTCCAGAACCACATAAATTTATTCCTGAAAGATTTCTCGATCATGTCCATGCGGATATTAATAAACCCGAATTTTTGATTGGATTTGGAGTTGGAAAACGGCAATGCCTTGGAGAACCTCTTTCAAAAGTTGAGGATTTTCTTATTACTGCTAATTTAATTCATCAATTTAAAGTTTGTTTTTAGTTACAGTAATCTCTATTTTGAAAGTTGCTTTGTTTTAGTTTTGTGCCATTGATCCTGCAAATCCGCCATCAGATGAAAAAATTTTTGGGGGTTGCAGTTTCATTGAAAGAAAATTTTAAGTGCAAAATTGTACCTCGACTTGTTTAAAAATTAAAAAAAGTTTATTTTAAAAAACAAATTCAAAAAAATAGGATCGTTGAAAAAACTGTAATTTTGCGCAAAATAAAAAGTTTAAAAAAAAAATCGATACATTTGTCACATGTTTAATAACTGATAGCAGGTTGTCCACGATATACCCCATCTCGGGGTTGTTTGGGGATCAGAGCCATATCGAATTGGGATTGGAGTTCTTCGGCCATTACTACTTCCACTACTACTTCTTCCAGAGGATGAATGATTTCGGTGTCCATTTTCAATTGCCAACTGATAATTTGGATCAACTTTTCCCGTAATTGCTAAATTTCCATTATCATCAACATCACATTTTAAAGAATCGGGCTTAATTCCAGGTGGAAGAGTAAATCTTCGATAAAATTGATGATGCCCTGAGGGTTGTTGTGGATTTCCATGATGATCAGTTCGATGCTGTCCAGAGATTACTACTTCATGTCCATTAATATCCACCCCAAGTTCCTCAGGCTTATATCCGATTGCATTCATTTGATAATTAAATTCTCCATTTGGGGCAATGGCTTGTTGTTGGCGTTGCGGATTTACAAGGGCCCGATGTTGATGCCAAAGTTGATGTTCAGCAGCTCGAAGCATTGCAAATGGATGCCATGCAAAAGGTGTGGCATAAAAGGGATGGCCGTGCCATGTTGCATATGGATGATAAGGTCCAACACCAGCAAATGGGGCAGCAGGTCCATCAAAATATGGATATATGGAAGGATACTCATCTCTGGAAATATTACTGGGCTACAGTATGATGATTACAGTAAACACGAAAAACAAAAATGGGGATGTTAAATTTTAAAAACAAAAGCAAATCAGAAAAACTACAGTATCACAATTTTTAAAAATTTGCATATTAGTATGTCGCCTATTTCTTTGTGGAATTTTAATTGCTAAATTTCCACAAAAAATTGAACAAAGATAATTTTAAAACAATTAAAAAAATCAAATAACACCAATTTTTTACAAATAATTTTCCAAACATTTTCACCAAATTTTTTAAAAAATAGAGCAGTTTCAAAAAATTTTTTCTAAGTTAAAACTCTCACATTTTTTCGTTCTTCTTGATGTTGTTGTTAAAGTAAACAAAAAAATCAACGTTTAAGTTCTCGAAGGAAAAAACTTTTTTTGCAACCCCAACGTTTTTTTATTCCATGGAAAAAAGAAAGAGAAGATGAAAGTAAACGAAAGCGTTCCTGAAGAAATACAAAAAAGTGGGGGCAGAAAAACCTCAGAAAAAAAATTTTATTTTTGTCAATAATTCAAACATTGAGTAACTACTCACTCACTCAAAAAAACAGAATGTTTTTAAATAAAACAAAAAGTTTAAACAGTTAAAGTTTATTACAAATTTTTGACATACAAATACATATATTTATCATACTGATACTAATGATATGATAAAAATTTCATTCATTCAATTCAATCATTGTTCTTGAGTTTTGTCAATCTTTTCAGCAGTTTTTGATTTGTTTTCTAAAAACATGTTATTATTACAGTATATCCAAATAAAAACTTACTCTTTTTTGATTTTGCAGGTTTCCAATGTCCAGATGCCAATTCTGGAGGATGTGAAATTCCCATAACTCTTTGATATGCTTGTGCCCGAGGAACACCAGATAAAATAAGCTTTCGAAAATTATTTTGCCAATTTTCAACAAGTCGATCCATTTCTGGATCATCAATTCTCATGATTGTTTTTTTCTTTCCAGCAGCAACAGAAGGTGTAACAGCAGCAGATGGAGCAGGAACTCGAAATTCACCTAAAAAAATTGAAGATGAATCATGTGTTTTTTTAAATGCACTTTAAAACAATGGATCAATATCGCCTTCGGATTTTGAATGCTTTTGGAGAAAAAATGCGGCATTTTTTCTTTGATCTTTAGAAAAAAATGTAAAAGAAAAAATAATCTTACCGTAATCAGATAAAAGTGGAGCAGGAATTTCCTCCCAATCATAAGGGGAATTTGGATTTGGGCAAGTTTGTTGTGCAATTTTTGTTGCAATTGAACATAGCTTTTCATAATCAGGTGTTGAATTTGAAAGGGTAGAATTAATTTCATCAATGAATCGACGATAATCGGATGGAATTGCAGCCTTGGATTTTGAAAACATTTCTTCAGAATAAACATGCAAGAAAAGATCTTTCTTTGTTTCAAAAATATCTGATAACATTTGAATTGGAATTTTTGACCATGGAAGGGCTTCTGGAGCAATAAAATGTAAACTTAAATATAGCCATGATTCAACGTCATCCAATCTTGAAAGAGAAGACCCCGCATCAGAAGTATACCAAAATCTTGAAGCAAAATATTGTTGAGTTGGAGAAGATTCTCGAGCAATTGAATTAATTGTTGTTGATGGAGCATCACCTTCTTCCTTTGGATTTGAATCAGAGCCAGAATTAACAGATGATGAAGTTGAAAGTGAAGGCAATGACCGAGTCGGCTTAAGTAGCTTTGATCTTTTGCTATTATTATTTGATGATAGTTGAAAGGATGGTGCAACTCTCTTTGAATCATAACCATCTGAAGAGAGTTTGAAGGAACGAGAAAGTGAAAATGAAATTAAATATACAACTCGTTTTGCAACTTCACCAACAACAAAATGTGAAGGTTGAATATTTCGATGAATAAATCCAAGATTGTGAAGCTTCCAAATTGCCCGAAATGTTTGAACATTAATTCGAGTTGAAGTTGCAAGACTAAAAAGGATTAGAGGATTACAGTAACAATGATGTCGATGATCAACTAAAAAATTAACATAAATAAATTTGAATGATCACGAAACCAAAGTTTTAAAGAACTGTTTTGATCGATTCTACCGCTGACACCAGAATTGATGTCGCTAAAGAGTTGACTCCGTCAAAGCGGCATGTCCTTTGATCTTTGAAATGGTTGATTAAAGCCATACCTAAATTTTTGATGATACATTTGATGCAGCTCATCTAAAGAAGGTCCAAGACGTTTCCAAACAATAAAATTAACAATTTTTGATTCACCATAATCAGTAAATTCTGAGAATCTTTCAGCTTCCATTGGAGTTGCACATTGAAGAGCAGCAGCAACCGCTTTCTCCATTTTTAAACCAGTTCCAGAGGAATTTGGTGGTTCAGCTTTTAAAACAAATTTTCCTTCTGAATTTGGTAAAGATGAAACATAAACGGCTCGATGAATTGATTTTTGTAAAGTATCAATTATTGTAAATCTATAAAATATAGTAAAAATAAGTGTTCAAAAAAAACATTAAAAACACTTACTTTTTCTTACTTCGAGTGACAATTAAAGTTCCATTTGGAAGATTTAAAGCTTGAGTTGTTAAAAGCGCAGAAGAATTTGGTTCAACAAAGGATGAAGGATTTAAATTTATATCAGCCATCTTTTTGCACGTTTACATTGAACAAATGTAAGAGAGAGAAATGCGATAACACAAATGATTAACTGATAGAATGAAGAAGGAAAAATTGTGATGACGTATCATGACTAAATTTGCATATTCTTTCTTCAAAGTGTTGGCAAACAAGAACGATCAAATCATCGACAAAGACGTTATGTTTTTGTAAAACTTCGAGAGTGTAAAAATTGCTGAAAAAAGTAGCAACCAATCGCTTCGAAACCAAAAAACGTGCAAATTTTCTCAACATTTTCGTAATTCATTTTTATGTATCTAAAAAATGATTTTAAACGTTTTTTCTTTATCATATCAACATACAGGGTGATTCAAGAATTTTTCCCAATTTTAAAACGTTATAAAAATTCTTCTACTAAATTTAGGAAAAAATGGATTGCACCATTCAACTCAGCTCTGGATAGGAAAATTTTTGATATCAAAAAAATTAAATTTCAGAAACTTTTTTTTTCGAGTTTCACGTACTGTGGAAAAAAAATCATTTTTTGGTCAAATTTGTCTTTTTTCACTTTTCTTTTCATTCACGAGTTTTAAACAATCAGAAAATTTGCATCGTCCTTTGTTTTCGAAAAAGTGAATGAAAAGAAAAGTGAAAAAAGACAAATTTGACCAAAAAATGATTTTTTTTCAACAGGGAAAACTCGAAAAAAAAAAGTTTTTAAAATTTAATTTTTTTGATATCAAAAATTTTCCTATCCAGAGCTGAGTTGAATGGTGCAATCCATTTTTTCCTAAATTTAGTAGAAGAATTTTTATAACGTTTTAAAATTGGGAAAAATTCTTGAATCACCCTGTATATAGATAACATGGAGTGCATAAGTACTAAATATGGTATTTAAACTTTGTATGAGGAATGTGTAATCTTGAGTTTAATAAAAGCCCTTTTTTCATTAAACAACAGCAGTCTTACGTGAAATTTAAAAGAAACTGTTCAATAATTTTGTTATGTTAAATTACTGGGATTAGTGTTTTAAGTAATAGTTGCAGATTACATTTCAAAGTTAAATGATCAATCAAACTATGATAGTAAAGTCTCAACCACATAATGAAAAGGTTCAAAACATAAAAAAAGGATTAAAAATAAAATATGTATGAAATGTTCAACAAAACATCTGATTTAGTTATCATCGATAATAACAAAGATTATAAAATTATGAAACAATAAATCGAAAGTTGGATTAGAAATGGGATTACGAAAAAAAATGGTTTTGCATAAAATTATTTGTCAGACTTCCGGAAGGTTTTTGGAAACTGAAATCGTATTGTCAAAATATTGCCGGAAATAATATTTATTTATCATGGCAAGGATTTTTAATATCAAAAACAGTTGATTAATAATAATAAAAAGTTATCGAATCGAAAAAATATTTGTTTACAGTAATATGGTTAAAGCTACAGTAATTACAGAATAAATTACAGAATTAGCAGCAGAAATAACATTATTGCTTCAATGATGAGTCAAAAAGCATCCTTGAATTCGTTTAACTTCATCATATGTGCAATCATATTCATCTGGGCACCACATATCCAAACATGCTAAAAAGGGAGTTTATTCAAATATTTTTTTAGGAAATTCAGATATTTTAGGCATAATTTTTAATAGGGAATTTTCAGACTTGATCACGAGGTTATTTAATTTGATAATGATTCTTGGGAATAAAAATCATTCAAATATTAGCTTTGGTTTTGCGTTTGTAAAAATCCGTGGCCGTATAAACCTTATTTTTTCTCAGTTGTTGGTCCCAAAGATTTTTGGAATTTTTGAAATTCATAAACATTTAAAAAAGTGAAAAAATCACAGCTAAATTTTAGTAAAATGTAATATATTATTATCCACATAGAACAACTACTATCGGTTTCATCTATCACCAAAAAAATCAAAACATAACATCTGAAATCGATCCCTAAGCTATCATATTAAAATACATACGTCCAATATATTCAGCTTTGACTGTTGTAGTTGGTTGAGCCGAAATAACACTAATATAAAGTGTTAAAAGAACAAAAAATAAAATGTCACGATTCATAATTTTTAAAAAAAAGATTTTTTTGCAGGAACAAAAAATTAAATAGATTTTTTCACAAACACAATAAAAACAGACAGAAAGAAAAAAAGAAACAGAATTGATTCTAAAAAAATTGAACAAACATGGACAAACTTTTATGATATTTATATTCATCAAAAACATATTGCATTTATGAATGTTTTTTAGTCGTTTGTTAAATATATTTTTTACCCTCCTTTTTTCATCATAATCAAATGTGCAAATAAGGCAAAGCCCAAATCGTTACCGAATTAAAAAAAAATTGAGGGAAAGAAAAAATATTTGTCAGATGTTAGAAAAATAGAAAGAATTAATTTCGGGGTTTTGTTTGGGGTGCACGTTTCAAAAACAAAGCTTTGTGTAATTTCATCGATGCATCATTTGATTGAATCGATGATGACGAAAAAACATACTTAAACTTGGTTTAAAAATCTGTGATCGTTAAACTTATTGATGACAGGGATGATGAA
Source organism: Panagrolaimus sp. LJ2414 (assembly GCA_024447195.1). Taxonomy (NCBI): domain Eukaryota; kingdom Metazoa; phylum Nematoda; class Chromadorea; order Rhabditida; family Panagrolaimidae; genus Panagrolaimus; species Panagrolaimus sp. LJ2414. Next base: position 4,855 of record JAMRXY010000158.1, on the reverse strand, counting down.
AAAAATATAAAATATTTTCTTTCGATTGTCTCCATCAAAAGAGAAAGTACAGTACTATTTTTTGGTATTTAAAGTGTTTTTGAATACGGTATTAAATGCCATCCTCAGAATACAGTTCATCATTAAAACTAATATCAAAGATTTCAACATAATTTTGTTTTAATCGTTACAGTAACGAAATGTTAAAATCGAAATTTTTTTTATATTAATATCCACAACCAAATTTATTTTAAGGTATCAACTTTTAAATTTATAACTTTGTAATAAATTTATATAAACTCATAAGAAACAAATTTTAAAAAACACAAACAACAAATACAAAGAAAAACAATTTTATAAACAAGCAGCTTCTTTTAAGAAAGCTTGAATTTCTTCATCCAACTCCGGAATTTCTATGTATGGTGGAGGTCCATAAATATATAAATCTTTGAAAAGAATTTCTTCAACAATATCAAAAAGTTTTAGGCGAAAATCAAATGATAAATTATTCGAAAATTCAAGCATCATGGATAAATCAGTTTTCTAAAAAAATTAAAATTGTTATTACTTAAATGAAAAAAAACTAAAATAAACTCACTTTTAAAAATTCAATCAAAGTTTTTATATCAAAGGTATCAGGAATATCACAAAAGAATAATTTATTCATGGTTAAGAAATGTGGAATTTTGACAAGATTTTTGACAGATTCTAATGAAAGATTTGAAGAATTTGGCGGAAATGTACTAAAAAATAATTAAATTAAAAACGGTTACAACATTATATAAAACTTACTATGCAAAGGTTGTACCCTTTGGACAAACTTCAATAAGTTTTTCAAATGCAACTTCAATTCCATTATCGTATTGGATTCTAACATTATTCAAAGATACATATTTGGCAGATGAAGAAAGCAATAAAAATTCATCAAATTTGATTGAAACATTGTAAAGAGACAATTTTGCAGCGTCACATTTGTAAAGTTTTGAGATAAATGATGATATTGGAATTTCAGTTGTAACCTTTTCAATAATCCATATTTTTGTTGAATTATTTGAAGTAAGAATTTCAAGAAGTTCCCCGCCATACAAAAAAAGGTAATCAACAACAACAATTGGATTTTTGATGAAAAAATATTTGCAGCTTTGAACCATTTTTTGATACAATTTTGAAGTTGAAGGATTCTTTGAAATATAATACATAATTGAATTTGGAAGTGAAAATGATTGATTACGGTAGGTTGAAAGAAATTCAAATCGAGTTAACATGCATTTTTTAAGATTTGGAGTCCATGGCTGAAATTCTTCATCTTCACAACGAACATTTCTTTTAAATAAACTCATTTTTGGATGAAAATTAAAAATGATTTAAATTAAAATAATTTTTTTTAAATTTTTAATGATCTAAGAATTTAGTAAGGTCAGCAATAAAGAATATGTGCAAAAAAACTTCATTGTCAATATATTTGTTACAGTATGCCCCAAATTTTTTGCAAAATTTATTAAACAATAAAGCAAAATTACCGGTAAAAAAATTATAAATAAAAAACAAAATTTAATTAGAGATCTTTAACATAATTGTTGAATTTGCGTCCAAATCATAGGATTTAATGTTCCAATTTAAATATTGAATATGTTCTTCAATTTCGCCATATCCATTTTGGTTATCTTGATATCGGCGAATATAAACTTCAATTCCTCGAGTTGGAAGCTTCATTTTTCGACAAACTGCTTTAATAATTTGTGATAAATCTTGTGTACTGTCAAAGATTTTTTCAAATTCAGTTTCACCATGAACAAATCGAAGTTTAATTGTTTCTTTATCCAACGCTGTTGTTGTTGTTGATTGAGATTCTGGAATTTCAACTTCAAAATCAGGATAAATCTTTTTCAGTCTTTGAATATCAACATTGAAATATGCTGGAATTGGATGCAGTGATGAAATTTTATTCATAAAATCATATTCACAATTTCGACGAAATACTGGTGAAATATCCAGACGATCAAGTTCAATAATATTTGGAAATTTTACAACCATAACTTCACGAGGATCCATTCCTTTTGGGACAGGAAGTCGAATTTGCAGGACAACTTGTTTTAAACTTGGTAGCTTATTTAGATCAGTAATATCATCCCACTAAAATAAACATAAATGTAAATAAGAAAAGGCAAAAACAGAAAAAAGAGTACATTGCGTAACAAAAACATGGAAACGTTTTTTCTTTTTTCCACGTTTAGAGTTAGAAAAAGCAGGAACAGTAGGATAACCATCAAAAAACAAACCGTTGAAAATTTATTATCAGCAGCAACAAGCTTTTCAAGTGAAGCAAATGGTTCAGTTACAGTAATCTTCGAAATCTTGCAATTGCTAATATTCAAATATTTCAATCTCGGAACGGAACCGATTGATCGAAGATTATCAAATGTACAAATATCATTATCTTGAAGATACAAAATTTCTAAGCTTGAATAATTTGATGGAATTGAAACACTTTTCAGCAAATTTCCAGTAACATGAAGTTCAACAATCTTTGGAAAAAGTAATAATAATCGAAAAAGTGATTCATCGTCAAGACTGCATTTATCAGCGTTTAGTGTTTGAATTGGATTCGTAATGGTAATATTTTCCAAGTTTCCAAGGTCACTGAGCTTCTCAAGAAGATTTCCAGAAATATCCAAATATCGAAGATTTGGAAAAAGTTTAAGTATGTCAAAGATATCAGACCATTTCGTCAGCAGAGTATGAGAGATTACCAAATCCTTACAAGCCGGAAATGTTTTATCAAAGGATTTACAATATGCCAGAGGGCTTCGATCCAAAGTAATTGCAAAAACTTTAGAAACATTTTTATCTGCATTTTTGGATGGCCGAGTTTGATCACCACCTCCAGCAGCACATGAGCCAGCAATATTTATTTCTTCCAATTTGATATCCCTTTTATTAACCGAAGCTTTATATTTTATAGCAGATTCAGAATATCGTTCAGCAATAAGTGTTAAAACATCTTCCCCAGCAGAAATATCTTCAGTTTCTCGAATAAACGATGCACCTTTTGGATGAACGGATTCAAAATATTTGATTCCTTTTACAGTACCATTATGTCTTCCACGTTTTGAGTGACTTTCCCATTCAATTCCATACCTAAAAAATTATAATAATTTACATAAAGAACTTAAAGTTGTTAATACCATATTCCATCAAATCCTTTCAATTCACCATAGTAACGAATATAACCACGATCACCATTATGGATTATTAGAGTGCCAATCTCAAAAGAATGATTATCAAGCATGTTTACAGCTCTAAAAAATTATACCCATTAAATTTAATGACTGATGCAATGTGGTTAAACGTTGAAATTCAAGATATATAATTATTTAAACGACATTTTTAAAAATTTATGGGGATTCATTATCTCTTAAAGAGAGTGATACGAAGTATCCAAGAAAAAGCGCCAAAAAACATTACATAATATCAATACAGTGTACAACTCCTTATTGCAAAAGAATCATTTTTATAACATTAATAACAGTCAGTGTTTAAAATTGATGATTTGTTTCTTTCAAACTGTTTTAAACCAATAATTTTAAATAATCAAATAAACGAATGTTAACGGAGAACGGTTCGGATATTGAAATGAGATTCTTAAAAGGAACTAGAATTTCTTGCAAGGGATAAATAAAAACTTTCAAAGCTATTTTCAGAAACATTAATTTAGCGAATCACTGGTCGATTTTTTTTAAAAAACGGCAAAAACCTTCTTTTTGAATGCCAAGATTTTGGCAAAATGCACAAGTTTTTTTATAAATATTTTTTGTGATCTTAAAAGTCATTTTCCCAGACTTTGAGCATTATAACTATATTTTTTTCTTTTATATTCGGAATCAGCGTAAAAAATACTACAAAAATATGTTTTGCCAGAATTTTTGAGCATGTATATCAAATTTTCGATTTTTTGCCTCAATCAACGTATAAACTTTTTTCTTTAACATTGAAGATGATAGATATGACTCTTATAAGAGTTAATATATATACTAAAGCAATTATATATGATAACTGAATGTACAATATTGCTTTGGAAGCACTTTTTTAACTTTGCTATTGATGGAAGACGGTGGAAGAGGTAAGTTTATCGTTACAGGTATGTTTATTGTATTAGTTGCCAGCCTTTGTATATTCTATTCATTTCAGGTATCAGTGTCGTCATGCCCATCTAAATATTGATCATACTTCATTATTCGACATTAAGCACTTCTTAAACAAATGACTGAAATACAGTAAGCAAAAGAAGAAGTCGAAACTGCTAAGACTAAAGTAGCTTCTCGATGCAAGTAAACTTTTATTCACTTTTGTTTCATCCTGAATTAACTTGTGCTTCTTTTTTAGCAGATTGGCGACAGACTCAAACAAATAGAATTGGATGACAAGAAAAATATGATGGTTGTGTTCGATTATATTATCAATAAGCAGCTTATAAACCACCGGAAAAGAAAGATATTGATGATGAAGGAGGTAATCAACGTATGGTATGTGTTTTATGATGACTCTTATATATACGCATAGTTCTGCATTTGTTATTTTGAGATTGATTGTTCGAGTAATAATGAATGAATGCTTCACGAATGGAAAATTTATAAAATTTTTCTGGTTTTGATAAAATTGAAAATTTATTCATTAATCATCCACCTGCAAGTGAATATGCAACAAGCTGCCTTACAGTTAAAATTTGGATCATGCAACCGAAGAAGCATATGATGATATGAATATGTGTTGCCGTTCAATATCTTATTTTTTGAAATTATTTGAGCTCTTCCAGCCAATGTTATCAAAATTTCTTTAGAAAGGTATGTGCTGATGATGCTTATTATATGTTTTTGTT